>PVKE010030315.1:0-19706 GCA_004027555.1 Craseonycteris thonglongyai
TATATATATATATATATATATATATATATATATATATATATATATATATATATATATATATAGAAGTACAAACAGGGAGCTGAGTAATCTCATAGAGAAAATTGAATCTATAAAAAAGAAGCAAATAGAAATTCTGGAGATAAAAAACACAATAAAAGAAATCTTAAAAATAGCTAGCATAGAAAGCAGAGCTTCCCAGATGGAGAAAAGAATTAGTGAAATCAAAAACCAAAATTTGGAAATGTCACAGAAGGAAGAAGAGAAAGACTTAAGAGTTCAAAGAAATGAAAGATCTCTCTAAGAGCTGACTCCACTGGAAAGAGTAACATAATAATAATAGGTATTCTGGAGGAAGCAGAGGATAGGATGGGCACCAAGAATTTGCTCAGACAAATAGTAGATGAGAACTCTCCAAATCTATGAAAAGAACTAGAACCACAAATTCAAGAAGAAAACAGGATCCATAGCTACTTAAATCCTAGCAGACCCTTTTCAAGGCACATTATACTGAAGATGTCAAAGGTCAGAGAAAAAGAAAGAATTCTCAAGGCAGCCAGAAAAAAGAACACCATAACCTATAAAGGAAAGCCCATCAGACTATCATCAGATTTCTCAACAGAAACTGCACAAGACAGGATAAAGTGGAATCAAGTATTCAAAATATTGAAGGAGAAAAATTACCAGCCAAGAATCTTCTAACAAGCAAAGTTATCCTTTAGATATGAAGGAACAATAAAGATCTTTTCATACATACAGAAACTGAAGGAAATCTTGAGCACAAGTTCAGCATTTCAAAAAAACTGAAGGAGGACATTGGACCTGAAACAAAAGGAAAAATAAATGGTAATGACCTGGAAAAAGAAAAACATAAAAAGAGAGGTATAAAGGTTTAAACTTCTAAAGAAAATGGAAATAAGGAGCATCCTTAAGAAAATAAACCACTGCCTATATGAAACTTTCTTTTACATAATGTTCAGGGTAATGACTCAAAGAGAACTTAGTACGGGGACATATACCAAATTAAAAAAAAAGAGAGAGTGAGAGAGAAAACAGTCATAAAAACCATCATATTAAATAGCCAACAATAAAAAAGCAAAGAAGCAAATGAAAAAGAAAGAGCTACAAGAAAACAAAAGGTAAAATGGCTATAGGATACCCACACATATCAATAATCACCCTTACTGTAAATGGCCTGAACTCTCAAAACAAACAAACAAACAAACAAAAACCACAGAGTAGTAAAAGTAATTAGAGGACAAAAAAACAATCTTATGCTGCCTATAACAGACACACCTCAGACAAAGGCTAATCACAAACTCAAACTGAAAGGGTAGAAAAAATACTCCAAGCAAATGTCATCCAGAGAAAAGCACATATAGCCATACTTATATCTGATGAAACAGAATTCATGATCAAAAAGTAATGAGACAACAATGAACATTTTATAATAATAAAGGGGACAATGCAGAAAGAAAACCAGACACATTATTATTATATATGCCCCCAACCAAGAAGGATCAACGTTTAGAAAACAACTACTATTAGATCTAAAAGGAGAAACTATCAAAAACACAATTATAGTAGAGGACATAAACACACCCTTCAGAGCCATGGACAAATCATACAAACAAAAAATAAATATGGAAGATGTCATCAAGATGGAGGCATGAGGAAAGCTCTTGAAACCTCTCCTGGAAAGACAACAATTTAAACAACTAAAATCCAGCCAGAGAATCCCTAAGCGCACAGCCTTGGTGGAGAGACCCAAGAAAATTCCTAAAGCTGGAGAAAGGGAAGAGAGACAGAGAAAAAGAAACAGAGCAGTGTGGAGACCCACCACGAAGCATGACCCAGAGACCCACCCAGTGACCAACCCAGAGGCTAACCCAAGTCCAGTGGAAGAGAGACTGGTTGAGGTGGGAGCGTGGTGGGAGCGTGGGGGTGCCAGTCCAGGAGCAGAATGATTCTGGCGGGTTGGAGTCCTGGAATGGACAGAGGCAGAGGCACAGACGGCCAGAGCGCCCAGTAGACAGAAAAAGTGGGTGTGTCTGACAGTGGTGAGAGGCCCCAGTGGGAGTGTGGGGGGACAAGTGGGACATGGTGAGGGTGGCCAGAGCTCGGTGCAGGAGGCCAGAGCGAGGTACCCACAATAGACAGAGATCGGTGCGGTGAGTGGACAATCCACAATGTCACTCCAGCTGGAGTGACAATCCAGCTGCTGGCGCTTGAGTCAGGCGGCTGGAGCTGGGGACCCGCAGAGTGGACCCCCAGAGACGAGTGTTCCAGTGGCTGGAGCCAGAAACAAGTGTTCCAGTGGCTGGAGCACCAACACTGGGACCGTGTTGGTGGCAGGGGCACAGAGTGTCCCTCAGTGGGGTGGATTCCCAACCGAAACACTGCACATGCCCTTGGACACAGAGCCTGGTTGCTTCCCCTTGCTGTTTCTCAGGGCTGACCCCGTGGGCCTCGCCCACAGCCTGCCTTCAGTGGGCTGCTGCTTGGAAGCTGCCATTACCCTGTGACGCAATCAGACCTGCCCATTTTCCAACAAACCCTGCCCTCACTCTTCCCACTGAAGCCAGCAGATGGAAGCAGCCATTACTACCTTTAATGGAATCAGGCCTGTGCCTATCCCAACAAACACCTCCCCCACTCTTCCCACTGAAGCCAGCAGAAGGAAGCAGCCATTACCCTGTGAAACAAACAGACCGGTGCCTTTCCGAACAAGCACTGCCCCCCACCTGTCCTGCTGAAACCAGCAGAGAGAACTAGGTGTGGCAGCTTCTGACAGCAGTGGGATCTCAGAGGCATAGAATATCATTGCCCACCATACCTTTCCAAAGAGGAGGCATACAGAGACCAGGGCAACTAAGTCAAAGAGAAGCCAATCTCCTAAGAAGTCTCCCACTGTAAAAAAGGAAATAAATAAAAGAAAATATTATAAGGCACTAACACCAGCTAGGAAGTAAAAGAAGGATACCTTCACATATACCAAGGGCAAAGTCCTCATGTCCAGGAAACAAAATGCTCCACCTGCAATGAATACCACTTTGAACAAAGGAGCTGGGAAAAAGAGAAAAATCTCCCAAAAAGGAACTTGAAGATATGAAATTATACAAACTAAATGACAGAGAATTCAAGATTGCAATTATGAAAATGTTCAAAGACATTAGAGAAAACTGGTGGAGTACACAGAAGGAGCTTAATGATTTCTAAAAGAAAATGGAATTTACAAAATAGATGCAAATAGAAATTCTAGAGATAAACAACACAATAAAAGAAATGGAAAATGAAATAGCTAGCATAGGAAGCTGAGCTGACCAGATGGAGGAAAGAATTAGTGAAATCGAAGACAAAAATCTGGAAATACCACAGAAAGAAGAAAAGAGAGACTTAAAAGCTAAAAGAAATGAAACATATCTACAAGAACTATCTGAATCCATTAGAAAAAGTAATATAAGAATACTAGGTATTCCAGAGGAAGCAGAGGACCAGATGGTCACAAAGAATCTATTCAGACAAATTGTAGATGAGAACTGCCCAAATCTATGGCAAGAACTGGAAACTCAAATCCAAGAAGGAAACATGACCCCTAGCTACTTGAATCCTAACAGACCCTCTCCAAGGCACATTATGCTAAAGGTGTCAAAAGTCAAAGACAAACAAAGAATCCTCAAGGCAGCCAGAAAAAAGAACACCATAACCTATAAAGGAAAGCCCATCAGACTCTCATCAAATTTCCCAACAGAAACTCTACAAACCAGAAGGGATTGGAACAAAGTATTCAAAATATTAAAGGAGAAAAATTAACAGCCAAAACTCTTGTACCCAGCAGTTACCCTTTAGATATGAAGGAGGAATAAAGACCTTTGCAGCCATATAAAAACTGAAGGAATTCTCCAGCACATGGCCAGAATTTCAAAAAATACTGAAGGAGGCGATTGGACCTGAAAAAAAAGTAAAAGTAAATAGGGATACACTGTAACAACAAAAATATTAAAAGGGGAGGAAGTAAAGACTTAAGTTTCCAAAGAGAATAGAGATTAGAAACATCCTTAAGAAAAGGAACCACTGCATATATGAGACTTTCTTTAATATAAAGTTGATGGTAACCACTGAAAAAGAACTTAGAACAGGGACACATAAAAACAAAAGATGAGAATACAGAGGAAAAAAAAGCAGTCATAAACACCATCAAACTAAAATAATCAATGAGAAGAAAAAAGCAAAGAAGCAATCAAAAAAAAAAAAGAGCTACCAGAAAACAAAAGATAAAACAGCAATAGGAAATCCTCATATATTAATCATCAACCCAAATGTAAATGGACTGAACTCACCAATAAAAAGACACAGAGTAGCAAACTGGATTAAAGAACAAAAACCAACCTTATGCTGTCTACAAGAGACACACTTCAGCAACAAGGACAAACACAGACTCAAGGTGAAAGAGTGGAAAAAAATACTCCAAGCAAATGGCACCCAGAGTAAAGCAGGTATAGCCATACTTATATCTGACAAAACAGACTTCAGGATCAGAAAGATAATAAGTGACAAAAATGGACATTTCATAATGATAAAGGGGACAATACAACAAGAAAATATTACCCTTATTAACATATATGCCCCCAACCAAGAAGCACCAAAATTTACAAAGCCACTACTAACAGATCTAAAAGGAGAAACTGACAAAAACACAATTATAGTAGGGGACTTAAACAATCCATTGGCAGACATGAACAGATTGTCCAAACAGTAAATAAACAAAGAAATATAAGCTTTAAATGATACAGTACAGCAACTGGACATAATTGACATTTACAGGGCATTTCATCCTAAAACACAGAACTATACATTCTTTTTCAGTGCACATGGAATGTTTTCAAGGATAGACCACATGCTGGGACACATAGCTAGCCTCAGCAAATTTAAGAGGATTGAAATCATACCAAGTGTATTCTTTGATCACGAAGCTTTGAAATTGGAGATCAACTACAAAAAGAAAGCAGGAAAAACCACATATACATGGAGATTAAACAACATGTTATTAAAAACTGACTGGATCAAAGAAGAAATAAAAGAAGAGATTAAAAATATACATAGAAACAAATGACAATGAAAACACAACATACCAAAATTACTTGGATGCAGCAAAAGCAGTTATAAGAGGGAAATTTATATCACTACAGGCCTTTCTCAAGACACAAGAAAAATTACAAGTAAGCAAACTAATATCACATCTTCAAGAACTAGAAAAAGAAGAACAAAAAACACCCTAAGCCAGCAGAAGGAAGGAAATCATAAAAATTAAAGCAGAACTAAATGAAATAGAGAATAAAAGAACAACAGAAAAAATTAATAAAACAAAGCGCTGGTTCTTTGAAAAAATTAATACATTTGACAAACCCCTGGCTAGACTCACCAAGGGAAAAAGAGAAAACACACAAATAAACCAAATTAGAAATGAAAGAGGGGAAGTTACAACTGATACCACAGAAATACAAAGGATCATATGAGAACACTATGAAGGACTATATGCCACTAAATTTTGCAACTTAGAAGACATGGACAAATGTTTAGAAATATATAGTCTACCTAGACTGAATCAAGAAGAACTGGATAACCTAAACAAACCAATCAACTGTAAGGAAATTGAAACGATCATCCAAAACCTTCCCAAAAGCAAGAGTCCAGGACCAGGTGGTCTCACTAATGATTTTTACCAGGCATTCAAAGAGAAAGTAAAACCTATCCTTCTCAAAGTTTTCCAAAAAACTGAAGAAGAGACAATACTTCCCATCTCATTCTATGAGGCCAACATTACCCTAACACCAAAAGCCTGGCAAAGACATCACAAAAAAAGAAAACTATAGACCAATATCTCAGATGAACACCAATGCTAACATCCTAAACAAAATACTAGCAAATAGAATGCAACAATGCATTAAAAAGATTATACATCACAATTAAGTGGGATTCATCCCAGGGGAACAAGGATGGTTCAACACACACAGACCGATCAATGTGATATACCACATCAACAATATTAAAGATAAAAACCATATGATTATATCAATTGATGCAGAAAAAGCATTCGACAAAATACAACATCCATTTATGTTCAAAACACTTAATAAAATGAGTATAGAAGGAAAATAACTCAACATAATAAAGGCCATATATGACAAACCCTCAGCCAATGTCATACTGAATGGGGAAAAACTGAAACCTTTCCTTCTAAAATTAGGAAAGAGACAGGGATGTCCCCGATACCACTGCTGTTCAAAATAGTGCTAAAAGTACTAGCCAGAGCCACTAGGCAGGAAAAAGAAATAAAAGGCATTCAAATTGGAAACGAAGAAGTTAAACTGTCACTTTTTGCAGTCGATATGATCCTTCATATAGAAAACCCCAAAGACTCCACCAGAAAATTATTAGAAATAATAAATGAATACAGTAAAGTTGCAGTATACAAAATCAATGTACAAAAATCCACAGCATTTTTGTATACATAAACAATGAAACTTCAGAAAAATGATACTGTTTGCGATCAAAACAAAAATAAAATACTTAGGAATAAACTTAAAGAACGTGAAGGACTTATACACGGAAAACTATAAGACACTACTCAAAGAAATTGAAGAAAATACAAAGAAATGGAAGGATATTCCATGTTCATGGATTGGAAGAATTAACAGAATTAAAATGGCCATATTACCCAAAGTAATATACAGATTTAATGCAATTCCCATCAAAGTCCCACAGGCATTCTTTTAAGAAATAATTTTTTTTACTTATCAGATTTATATGGAACCACATAAGGCCTCGAATTGCCAAAGCTATCCTCCTAAAAAAAAAATAAGGCCAGAGGCATCATGCTCTCTGACTTCAGTCTATACTACACAGCTTCAATAATCAAAACAGCTTGGTATTGGCATAAAAACAGACACACAGACCAATAGAACAGAATCGAAAACCCAGAAATAAACCCACAAATATACAGACAGATAAACTTTGACAAAGGAGCAAAAAATATACAATGGGGATAAGAAATCCTCTTCAGTAAATGGTGCTGGGAAAATTGGAAAACCACATGCAAAAGAATCAATCTGGATGGACTGCGAACTCACACCATATACCAAAATTAACTCAAAGTGCATTAGTGACGTCCACATATGATCTGAAACTATAAAGTGCATAGAAGAAGACATTGGCATTAAACTTATAGACATTGGGCTCAGAGGGTACTTTATGAACTTGATCTCAAAGACAAGGGAAGTAAAAGCAAAAATAAACGAACACAGAGACCTATGGACATACTCAATAGCTTGGTGTTTGCCAGAGGGAAGGGGAGGAGGGGGGCGGGAGAGTGGGATGGGAAGTGGGAGAGGACACCAGCATTATGGACACACTCAATGGTTTGGTGGTTACCTGGAGAGGGGGGTGAGGGGGGAGAGTTGTCGGGGGAGGTGGGAGTGGGCACCAGATATAAGGTGATGAAAGAGGAACTGATACTGAGTGATGGGCACATAATACGATGAATGAATGATGTGATGTGGACTTGTACATCTGTAAACTATCTAATTGTTACCAACCAATGTAACCTCATTAAATTTAACAACATAAAAATAAATAAATAAATAAATAAATAAAAATAATTATATGAAATGAAATAAATCAGTCAAAAAAGGAAAAGAAATGAATGAGACTATATTAAACTAAAAAGCTTCTACACAGCAAAGGACACTGTCAACAAAGTAAAAAGGAAACCAACTTAGTGGAAGAAAACATTTTCAAACAATGCCTCTGATAAAGGGCTAATATCTAAAATATATAAAGAACTCATACAACTCAACAACAACAACAAAAATCCAATTAAAAAATGGGCAGAAGACCTAAACAGGCACTTCTCCCAGAAGACATACAAACAGCCAACAGATACATGAAAAAACGCAAACAAACAAACAAACAAAAAACCCCACAATGAGATACCATCTTATACCTGTTAGAATGGCTATAATCAACAAGACAAGGGATAACAAGTGCTGGAGAGGCTGTGGACAAAAAGGAACCCTCATACACTGCTGGTGGGAATGTAAACTGGTATAACCACTATGGAAGGCTGTATGGAGATTCCTCAAAAAATTAGGAATGGAATTACCATATGACCCAGCAATCCCTCTACTGAGTACCTACCCAAAAAACCTGAAAACCTTAATCTGTAAAGATGTCTCTACTCTCATGTTCATTGTAGCACAGTTCACAGTGGCCAGAACATGGAAACAACCAAAATGCCCTTCGATAGATGACAGGATAAAGACGTTGTGGTACATCTACACAATGGAATAATACTCAGCGATAAGAAAAGATGAAATACACTCATTTGTGACAAAATGGATGGACCTAGAGGCCATCTTATTAAGCAAAATTAGTCAGACTGAAAGAATCAGGGAACATATGACCTCACTTATAGGTGGATTATAAAACTGAAAGTAACAAAGACACAGAGACCTATGGACACACTCAATAGCTTGGTGATTGTCTGAAGGAAGGGGAGGAGGGAGAAGGGAGAGTGGGGAGGGGAGGTGGGAGTGGGCACCAGCCTTATGGACACACTCAATATTTTGGTGGTTACCTGAGGGAAGGTGAGGAGGGCGGAGGGAGAGTTGGGGCAGGGGGGAAGCAGGAGTGGACACCGGATACATGGTGATGGAAGGAGAGCTGATTCTGGGTGGTGAGCACATAATGCGTTGCAAATGTGATGTGATATGGACTTGTACATCCAGAAACTATCTAATTGTTACCAATCAATGTCACCCCAATAAATTTAACAATAAATTTTTTTTAAAAAACTAGGAATGGAATTGTCATATGACCCAGCAAACCCTCTCCTGGGTGTCTATCAAAAAAACCTGAAAACTTTAATCCGCAAAGATATATGTAACCCAATGTTTATCACAGCACTGTTCACAGTGGCCAAGTCATGGAATCAACAAATGTGTCCTCTGATAGATGACTGAATAAAAAAGTTGTGGTACATTTATACAATGGAATGCTACTCAGCAATAAGAAAAGATGAAATACAGCAATTTGTGATAACATGGATGGACCTTGAAAACATCTTATTAAGCTAAATAAGTCAGACTGAAAGAATCAAGAAACATATGACCTCACTTATTGGTGGAATATAAAAGTAAAAGGAATAAGGAAACAAAGACTCATGGACACAGTCAATAGTTTAGTGGTTACCTGAGGGTAAGAGGGGAGGTGGGTGGGAGCGATGGGGGTGTAAGGAAGGGGAATCAAACATACGGTGATAGAAAGTGACCTATTCTGGGTGGTGAGCACATGATGGGAGGTATAGACAATGTAATGTAGAATTGTATACCTGGAAACAATGTAATTGATATCAGTTAATGTCACCTCAATAAATTTAACAAAATAATAATAATAATAATAAATGAATACAGTAAAGTTGCAGGATAAAAATCAATGTACAAAATCTACAGCATTTTTATGTACAAATAATAAAACTTCACAAAAAGAAACGAGAAAAACAAAACCTTTTGTGCCCACAATAAAAAAAATAAAATACTTAGGAAAAACAATTAACAAGTAACATGCAGGTCTTATATGGAAAATTATAAAACACTATTAAAAGAAATTGGAGAAGTTACAAAGAAATGAAAAGATATCCTATGTTCATGGATCAGAAGAATCAGCATAGGAGAAGCCGGGATGACTCAGAAGGTTAAGCGCTCGCTTTGCAGTCCGGGGGACCAAGGATCAAATCCTGGGCCTGGCCCTGGCCTGTGCAGACCCATATGCTGAACTGTGGTGTGCTTCCCATGTAGAAAGCCCCAGTTCAGTCTTTGCCCCCTTGTTCAGCCCCTGGCTTGAGGGGGCATGCCTCCCATGCAGGAGGCCCGCAGCCCAGTTCCCACCCTGTTCGGCCCCTGACCACCTGTGTGGTACAAAACCATGTCAAAAGTTGAAGAAGTTCAACTACGGAGACTGCTCTGGGCCCACCCCCTTCTCTCTGTATCGCTCTGTCTCTGTCTCTCTCTGTCCTTGTCAAAAACAATAAAATCTTAAAAAAAAAAAAGAAGAATCAACATAGTTAAAATGGCCATATTACCCAAAGCATTATGCTGATTTAGTACAATGCCCATCAAAATCCCACAGATTCATTTAAGAAATAAATTTTAGGGGAAAGCCGGGACGGCTCAGTGGGTTGAGCGCTCGCTTTGAGGCCACGAGGACCGAGGATCGAATCCCGGCTCCGGCCCAGGCAGGACCCACATGCTGAACTGGGGAGTTCCCACAGTTCGGTTCTCTAGCTGTCTCTGTCTCTGTCTCTCTCTCTATCTGTCAAGAGTAAAATAGAAATAAATATGCACTGAAGATAAAATAAAAAAAAATAAAAAAAAAAAGAAATAAATTTTAAAGATTATCAAATTTATATGGAACCACAAAAGACCCAGAGTTGCCAAAACAATCCTCTTAAAAAGAGAATAAGGCTGGAGGCATCACATTTCCTAACTTCAGTCTATACTACAAAGTGTCAATAATCAAAATGGCTTGATATTGGCAGGAAAACAGACACACAAACCAATGGAACAGAATCAAAAACCCAGAAATAAACCACAAATGTATGGACAGATGATTGCTTAGAAAGGAGCGAAAAATATACAACGGAGAAAATAAAGCCTCTTCAATAAATTGGGCTGGAAAAATTGAAAAACCACATGCAAAAGAATGAATTCTGTGAACTGTTACCATATATGAAAACTGTCACTAAAGGAATTAAAGGCCTCCACAAGAGACCTGAAACAGTAAACTGTTTAGAAGACATCAGCACTATACTTAAAGACATTGGGTTCAGAGAAAACTTCATGAACTTGACCTCAAAGGGAAGGGAAGTAAAAGCAAAAAGTAAATGAATGGGACTATATCAAACTGAAAGGCTTCTGCACATCAAAGGAAACCATCAACAAAGTGAAAAGGAAACCAAGCAAATGGAAGAAAATATTTTCAAAGAATGCCTCCGATAATGGGCTAATATCTAAAATATATAAAGAATTCATACAATACTACAACAAAAAACAAATGATCAAATTTTAAAAAATAGGCAGAAGACCAAAACAGACACTTCTCCCATGAAGACATATAAATGGCCAATAGATACATGAAAAAAATGCTCAATATCACTAGCAATTAGGGATATGCATATTAAAACCACAATGAAATACCAACTCACAGCTATTACAATGGCTATAATCAACAAGACAAAGAATAACAAGTGGTGGAGAGGCTGTGGAGAAAAATGAACCCTCATACATTGCTGATGGAAATGTAAATTGGTACAGACACTGTGAAAGGCAGTACAGAGATTCCTCAACACATTAGTAATGGAATTGCCATATGACCCAGCAATCCCTCTTTTTGGTATCTACCCAAAACCTTGAAAATCATAATTCTCAAAGATATATATACCTCAATGTTTATTGCAGCACTCTTCTCAATGTCCAATTCATGGAAACAACCAATTTCCTTTGACAGATGACTGGATAAAGAAGTTGTGGTACATTCACACAATGGAATACTACTGAGTGATAAGAAAAGATGAAACACAGCCATTTTGACAAAATGGACGGTTCTTGAAACCATCTTATTAAGCAAAAAATGTCAGACTGAAAGAATCAAGAAACATGTGAGGGAAAGCTGGGATGGCTCAGCGGGTTAGGCACTCGCTTTGAAGCCCCGGGGACCTGGGATCGAATCCCGGCCCCAGCCAAGCGGACCCACATGCTGAGCTTGGGTGTGCCCCCAGTTAAGTTCTTGCCAGGACCGATATGGGAGGCTCCCGGCCAGGTTCCTGCCCTGCACAGCCCTGTGCCCACCTGTGGAGTGAAACTACATGGAAAAACTAATGCTATCAACTATGGAGACTGCTCTGGGCCCTCCCCCTTCTCTCTGTCTATCTCTGGCTCTGTTTCTCTCTGTCAAAAATTAATAAAATAAATCTTAAATAAAAAAGAAACATATGACCTTACTTATAGGTGGGATATAAAACTGTAAGTAACAAAAACAAAAACTTATGGACATAGTCAATAGTTTAGTGGTTACCTGAGGGTAAAGTGGGGAGAGATGGGAGAGTAAGGAGGGGACATCAAATATATAATGATGGAAAGAGAATCAACTCTGGGTGGTGAGTACATAATGCAATACATAGATAATATAATATGGAACTGCACACATGAAACCTATGTAATTTTTACCAACCAATGTCACTTCAATAAATTTAGCAATTAAAAAACAATAAATAAATTAGTGCTCATCAGTATTAGATAGAATTTGTATAAATGACATACATATCTCAGAATTGTAACTCAGTGCATCAAGCACCCTCTGAAAATCCTTACTCTCTCTTTGCTATACCCTCTTTACTCCCTAATTTGCCCACAGTAGAGCGTCTTACCATGGCTTTACTTCCCAAGATTTTATTATTTTAAGAGTTAAATTGAGTGCTGAAATGGAACAGTGACTATATTTATTAAGAGTGCCTAGTGGAACAAATGACACATAGCTAGAGTTTTATATGAGTATTTATTGTATGAATTAAAATCTACTCATATAAGTGAAAATGGCAGGCATACTAAGCAGTAAAACATTTTGGAAAAGGTGAGCCCAGGCTGTTTGGGTTCTCTGAATTCCTATAAATTGTCATTTCAGAGGCTATTGGACTCTGAATTTAAAAATGTAAATAGGTGGGAATGCTGGTATAGCTCAACAGGTTAAGCACTTGCCTTGTAACTGTGAGGTCAGGGATGGAATCCCAACCCCAGTCTATGCAAAATCGTATGCTGATCTGAGGCACAACTGGTAATGCCACAGTGATGGCAAAGGTTCTTGCCTCCCATGTGGAAGGCCCCCAGTTCAGTTCCCACCCCGTGCAGCCCCACATCCACCTGTGTAGAGTGAGACTATGTCACACCTAATCATATACAACTATGGAGACTGCTCTGGGATCTCTTTCTCTCTCTCTCCCCCCTCTGTCACTCACCTTCTCTCAAACAATAAAATAAATCTTTAAAAAAATGTAAATAAGTGAAAAATTTCCAACTAAATCCATATAAATCCCTAAGATTATTTCTGCATATATATTATCTAAAATGTCTCTACTATTCTTTTTAAATAAAATTGATCTAGATTGTTTTAGAAATCAAATTTGAATTTTAAAAATATTGCCCAGGTATAGACCACTATGCCTCCATCTAGATGCCCAAGTTCCTATCTACCTTTTCCCCAGCTACGGTATGCTTTGATGCTAAGAGCTTACATATGTTACCTTCTGGAGGAAACTGTTCTTAAGTCACCAGATTTGTCCTGTCTATAGCTGGAAGTGCCTGTGCAGCTTATACTGGATGGAAGTCACCATCCAGTGACTGATAGATAAAAAATATATATAAATCCTTGTATATTCAAAGGAATTCCCCTGTGGAAGCACACTGAGAACAAAGCTGAAATTGCACCTTCTCAATCCCTGTGCTGCTACATTATTTTCTTTCTAATCTACCCTGGGAATACATCCTTAATTATGTTGCCATCTTTGATTTAGGGTTAAATTCTGGAAAACCCAGCCTAAGATATTTAGTATGCCAAATCTTATCCAAATCTAGTGAGCTAGAGGCATGAAAGACAGAAAATAATTCAAATAGTACATTGTACACTAACAACAGATATGTTTTTGTCATCCAGATTTTTTTTTCACATTGTAGTTACTTTTCTAAACACACAAATTGTTAATGTTTTATTATACTGTTATTAGTATATACTTTCAGCTAATTTTCCCTGAAATGAGAAACGCTCCCAGCATTTACCAACCTGTTTATTTTAGACTATCAACTAGAAATTTGAAATATCTTGCTACCGTACATCATAAGTGTTAGACACTGCAACAGATATTTTTTATTGTGTAAGTATAATTGGAGAATTTTTTAAGTTATGATTAATCCTAATGAATATGTGTGGAAAATTGGTATATAAACAAACATTATACTAAATCTTCATGGTTTTTTTTTACATTTAGAAATTCTTCTAAAAAGTAATCAAAATCATAATTATAGGTGACACATATAAGTCAATTAGAATTAATTTTAACACTAATAATCATAAAAATGCTAATAAAACAACTAAAATAACATTTCTTTTTCAAATAATCAGTAAATATACACAGTCTTGACATATAGAGAATAATCAGACATTAATTTAAAATAGAAAAACATTTTTGTCCTGGATTTTTCTGTCACTGCTAAAATAAGAAATGTTTTTTCTTCTTTATCAAAGACTAAAATCTTTAGGCTCATGCAATAATTGCAATACCCTACAGATATTCTTTAAGCAATTGAGAAGATTATGAACTATTAGTGCTACTGTAGAAAACTGGCTTTTATCTTCTTTCTATGACAATCATCTATTCATAACAGGATCAAGAGAGAGAAGCTAGCATTTATGGAGTGCCTACAATATGCCTGACATTTTTGTTTATCCCATTTTATTAATTGAATTGTCACACACCTTTGGAAGGGAGCTATTATCAGTTCCATGTAACTGATATTGGAGAAGAGGTCCACAGCATGGTCATCATGTGGTCAGTATGTGGCACAAGTTCAGTCCAAATCCTGACATAATTTATAGTACAGGCCATTCTCCCTTTAATTCATGGAGATCTTACAAGCTGGAAAGTATTTGATTCTAATTTCAGAGATGAGGTAAAGGAAGCATATAGAGCTTGAGATTGCACAGCCTGGAGTTGACAGAGCTAGAATTCAGTCTGCCTGTAGTTTCTTCTAGACACAGTTCGGGTTCAAGATGGTGAACTGGGCATGTGTATGTGCCTTTGCTAAGTCCTGTGGGCCCATTAAAGTAATGTTACTTATTATAAATCTTATTGCTATTTTCTTAAAAATCTATTGTAACTATTATTTTGCTAAAGACTACAAAAAGAAATATAACACAAAGTTGTAGTGGAAACTATCAAAAAAAAAAGGAGAAATAAAAAGAAAAAAAGAAAAATCAAGAATTGTTAAAAGTTGTGGTCTTTTAGGAATTGGATTACATATAGAGGCACAGAACAGAAACATTTACTTCTCATTTTACATAACTTGAATATTTGTTACTGTGTGTAATTTCTATGTCTTCATTTTTCATTTAGAGAAAAAAAATAAAAAAATAAAAATGGAAAGCGGAAGAAACCTGCAGAAATTTTTATACAATAGAATATATGTAGCTGTCCAAAATATGAAGGCAGATTGATTGTAGTGGCATGAAAAAAATCTTTAAAACATATTGCTAAATTTAAAACAATCCAGTTGTAAAACAATATACATAATATAGAGCTACATGTATAATACAAATTCTCTTTTTTTGTACATGCTTAGATAAATATTGAGAAAGCTGTACCGTATACCAAATCTAAGACTTCTGTGAGAAGTAGAATTGTAATTGGAAAGAATCAGAGAGGAGAGTTTAACTCACTTATCAGATCCTCTATACCACATACTTCTATACTACTTCTTGCAATAAATTTGTTTTATATAAATTAGATTTTATACTGCCTAAAAATTAATATGATGCTGGCTCAATTAGGTCCTCTGAGAAGCAGACACCGAGACTTCAGGAGTGCAAGTGGTCTGTTGTAGCGTATGCTGGTGCCACATTAAAGGGGACTGGAGTAGAACTGGATGGGTGAGCCTTTGGACCACTAGGCACATCTCTTCCAACTGACAGGAAAGAAGGAGGAAGTGGGATTTGGTCAAGGGGCTTCAAATCATGTTTTACACCTGATAAAGCCATTGTCAAACCAGTAGGAGCTATGGGACACAGCCTTTCTTGGAGATATCTGGAAAAAGAATGATCTTGACTTGGGAAGTTAATGTAGGTACCAAAGGTGCTAGCAGCTAGAAGCTGTCACCTAAGTTGAACAGCAAGATTTTTTTTATTTTTTCTTGAGGAGACCATTGTCACACACTTCCAGAACTGCCAAAATCATAGGTATTCCTTTAGAAGCCAAATGTGGAGAGTGGCCTCCCACAAAAGCAGGCACCCAGGCCAGCATTTAAGGAGACCATACTCTTGGGCATGTGCCAGTTGAGGTTGGCCTGCCCTGGACTGCTTCCCATGGTTCTTCAGTTTCAGCTTTGTTTTTCTACAAGGACAGAATTGAAACTTTTCATTAAAAAAAATTTCCTTTTCAGTATCTTATTCTAGGACTTTGTGTGACCATTCATAGATGGTGTGGAAAATGGGGGGAAAGTTAAATATTTTTTCATACCTGGGGCAAAGGAACCATTTCCTTGAAGAAAAAAAGGAAAAAGGAAAACTAAAAAGCCTAAGTTGAAACTCTAGCACCAGTGTAATGCAATGTACTCAAGGTTTTCAAAATCCTCTGATAGATAAAGGTAATAAAAGCTCATTAGGTTAATTCCCATTCTCTCTCTCTTTTTCTCATTGCTTACTCTCCACCTCTGTCACAGATTTTTACCCATCCACATATATTTTATGGATCAATTTATTTCATTTATCTCTATATTATGTATTCAAAGTTCACTGAATTTTTTTCTCCCAGAAAAATAAATAAATAAATAAACAACTAAATAAATAAAAGACATTTCTCCTGTTTTTAATAGATGGGGGCTAAATCCTTGGTGAGATACTTTCTCTTGACTCTACTTGGCAATTCAACCTCACAAGTGTACTTTGTTGAGAGAAATCAAAAGCGTGCTGATTCTGGCCCATGAACAAGAATAGCTTTCTTTTTTATTAAGACAAGTACCTGTCTAGTTTTATGTACTTAGTATATTGCTTGTCACCATAAATTCTAGGCTTTATTATTTCATTTTTATTCTAACCTGAGAGAACTCATATTAATGGAAAATGCTTGCACAACATGATGACCTCAAATTTTATCATCCTAAAAAACAAAAAAAAAAGTACACATTCTAAACTGCTATCATCCATTTCATGCAGATAGATAATATTCCTATCTGTATTATTGATTCTCTCATGTTAGATGAGCTTTGCATGGTGGGAGGGGTGCTTCTAAAGGGTGATATACTAAATGAATACCTCCCTTTAATTAATAATGGAAAGCATATAATTCCCCAAGGTTTTTGGGTCCTTGTTATATGCCAGAAAACATTTTATGAGCTAATGATAAATCTATGAAAAAAGATGAAAAATCCTACTTTCATACCAAAATAGGCTGACCAGATGTGCCATTTTAAATGGGACAGAAAATAGTACTGTCCCATTTCAAATGGTACATATAGTCAGCTAATTGACACTTGAAATTTAGCCCCTTTAAAATGATACATCTGGTCAGCCTATATCAAAAGCACAATTTATGACTAAAGTTGGACTTCATTAAAATTTAAAACTTCTGCTCTGGGAAAGGCATGGTTAAGAAAATGGGAAGAGGAGATCAAAGATGGTGGCATGAGAGGAGAATACAGATAACTGCCTGGGAAGGACCTTGTGAACAGAGTGGAATCCACAGGGCAAACCCTGAGAATAAATCTCAACTAAGAGAACCACACAACGCAAAACAACACCCAAAGGTTAGAGAAAAAAGGGGAAAGCGGGAGAGGGAAGGGGAAGCAGCAGTTCGAGGACAGAGACTCAGAGCGTGGCCCGAGGCTGGCAAAAACAAAGGGGGATTGGGGGACTACAGTCAAAGTGGAGCTTGATCGAGGGCGGGCTGGAAGCCAAGACCTAGGGAGCATGGAATCCCCACAAGACTGTGGACAATTTAACATCCAAACTCAAGGAACAACACACATTGCCCTAATCAGTTCACAGAGCCTAAAGTAGAACAGGGACTGTGGAACAGGGCAGCTGCACTTTTTGGCGGGCGGGGTGAGAGCAGGGCACCAGCCCACAACAGCTCAGCACCCCCGATTTACGGAGGAGATTGACTGTGAAAGAGCGCCTTCTGAAGACAGAGCTCTTGGAGTGAGGGCTGTGGCTTGAGTGGGCATAGCTGCATTGGACGAGCTTAGAGTGAATCCAGCAGTCTCAACAGAGCTGAGAGCATAGAGCTGCTGCCGCCCGAGCTACGGCCTATGTGCACAGGACTTTCCGTGCCCCACCCACTAGGCCGCTGCGGCACCGCTGCCTGCACACACTTGGGCTTTCGGTACCCCACCCACTGGGCCGCCGCGACACTGCTGCTTGCTTGCCAGCATGCCATTGGGCTTTTGGCGCCCCGCTCACCACACCGCCATGGCACCACTGCCTGCTTCCCAGTGCGCTACCGAGCTTTTGGCGCCCTGCGCACTGGGCTGCTACAGCACTGCTGCCTGCTCGAAAGCACGCAACTGGGCTTTTGGCATCCGGCCCACCGGGACTCTGGGGCTTGGCAGCCAGCGCGCGCAATTGGGCTGCCGACCGGGTCGCTGAGGTGTCATTGCCTATGTGCAGGACTGCATCACCAACACGGGCCTCTGCCAAGCCCCAGCCCATCCAAGTGCTGCCCTGCAGGCGTGGCTTACAGATACGACTGAAGGAGGGGCAGCCAGGAGGACGAAAGACCAGAGCTCCTGCGCCCCGCCTGCACTGAACCACCAGCCCCCTGCTGAAAGAGGAATCGGCTATTGTGTCTCAGGCCCGCCCTAGCTCCTACTCACATGCCCCCACCCCTGGCCACACCTTTACTACCCTGCTATCTAACAGCTAAAACAGCAACCTGAAGTGCCCCAGGACACAGAAGCTGTCTGCTTCCCCCAACCCTCTCCCAAAATCTCCTTCTCCCACAACTGAGTCCAAAAGAAAAAATAAAGAGAAGCCCATCTGATAGGCAAACCCAAAGAGGGGAAACAGACTCATGCTTAAAGCAAAAAGAACCACATCAAACACAATGCACACCTCAGAATCCAAAGCCCCTCCAGAATATCAGGGGCAGTCTTTAGTAAAGGAGCTTGCACACTTGGAATCAAATCTAAGCGAAACAGAATTCAGGGCTGCATTAATCAAGAAACTCAGAGAGCTCACTCAATGCTGGCAAAGTACCCAGACACAGTTAAATGACCTCAACAAGAAATTTTCTGAGCAAACTGAGTACTTTACCAATAAAATTGAGAAGCTAGAGCAGAACCAAAAGGAACTCCTTGAAATGAAAGGCATCATGTGAGAGCTGAAAAAAGAACTGACCAGCATAGGAAACAGGGCAGACCAGCTAGAAGAAAGGAGGAGTGAAATTGAAGATACAAACATGGAAATGTCACAGAGGGAAGAAGAAAGACAAAAAAAATCAAGAGAAATGAAAGAGCCCTACAAGAACTTTCTGACTCCATCAGAAAGAACAATATTAGAATAATAGGAGTACCAGAAGGAAGCGAGATGAAATCTTCTCAGAGTCCACTAAAACAAATAGTGGATGAAAATTTCCCTAACCTGTGGAAGGAATTACAGCCCCAAGTCCAAGAAGAAAGCAAAAGCCCTAACTACTTAGACCCTAGCAGATCTTCTCCAAGGCACATTGTTCTGAAGATGACAAAAATCAATGACAAAGAAAAAATCCTCAAGGCTGCCAGGGAAAAACAAAACATAACTTTCAAAGAAAAACCTATCAGGCTGTCACCAGACTTATCAGCAGAAACTTCGCATGCCAGGAGAGAGTGGAGCCCAATCTTGAAAATATTAAAAGA
>PVKE010030316.1:0-19705 GCA_004027555.1 Craseonycteris thonglongyai
ACAGCCTTCAATTCATGCACTAATTCTAAAAAATACTCTTTAAGGGATCCTGGGATAGCTCAGAGGGTAAGGGCTGGCCTCACAATCATGAGGTCTGGGATTCATTTCCCAGTCCAGGGTCCGTGCAAACCTATATGCTGAACTGCGGCACAACTGGTAACCACAGTTTTGTGTGAGATTCTCCTTGACCAGCGACCTCTCGAATGTATAATGAGTTACAACCTAAAATGTTTTGAGTTCATTCTTCAACTCAAGTTATTCTTGAATCAATTATTGCACCAAATTAAAGGAAAGGTTACTCTAAGTACAGGAAGGAGTATGGCTAGTGATGAGTGTGGATTTAACCTATTATTATTCTGGCTCTTCTCCTCCATGTCCTTTTCTTGTTGCTAGTACAGTTCAGCTTCCAGGTCAGGGCTGTTTACAACTTAGTGAAAAAGACGCTGCAGGATTTTCAGGTGTCCTCTAAGAGCTGATGATGGGCTTTTGGCTTTGGCACATTCTCTTGCAATGCTAGACACTTAAAGCTCCATAGACTGAGAGTGTCTTACTTGAAAAGGAGTACGTACGTACGTCTCACACCTTTCCACATAGGCTCCTCCACTCAAGTACTCCATACGTTGTAATGATGCTGCACACACTACCCCATTCTCCCTGCACTTATTTGAACTCAGACCAGCCATCTGCTACTCCTCTACCTCTGGTTATCAGTCCATCCCAGATTAGCTGAAACAAAAGCTTTATATGTGAAACAAGGTGGAAAGATAATAACGGAAGTGGCTGTGGTGTCTACTTGAACTAGGAAAAACTCAAACATCTGTCTTGCTTGCATTTCATTGTGTGACTGCAGAAGCCCATCCTCTCTGCTGAGACTGAGGAAGAGCTCACACGGATGGTACCCCAGAAGGTCCAGCATGTGGTAGACCCAGGAGCTGGACCTCTGTTACTTTCATCCCCCCCACACCAAAGGAAAAACAAATTTGTCTCTTTTATTAGAAAGTGTTTTCTGTACAGCCTTAGCGATATATCTACTCTGCTCAAGAAAACTTACTCCATATAGATTATTTTCTTGGAATAATCTATGGATTACTTGAAGTAATACAATAATTTAGAAAAAGGAACTTCTGGTTATTGCAGATGGGATAGAAATGGGCATTTCTGAAAGAAGAAAAGTATTCTAGGGTTCCCCAGGTTTGCGTGGAAAGTGAAAAGATCCATTAAGTTAGAAGTGCTATAACTTGCATACAAAATATCTGCAGCCCTTCCAGTACATGCCGCATAGCTGAGAGCATTGAGAGCATTAGGTGCTTGAAGAAGAATCTTACCATTGTTTTGGAAGTGAATTGTCTAAAATTCCTACTTGAAAAGACCTGTTATCCTTAGCAAAATTATAAAGTCAGTAATTTGACTTTCACATAGCTAACCTTTCCTTTATTACCCTCCCAGGGAACACTGCTCCCACTTTCAAATAAACAATACTCTTGTGCTCTACTCTTCCTTTCTGCTAAGAAAATCTGCCCTCAGAAAGGATCTAACACCTCTGTGGAACGGTGGCCATGGCCCTTGTTAGGAGGATTGGGAGAGTCAAAGAAGGACTATTGAGTAAATGCTCTGTCACCTTCTAAATTTATTGTAGTCCTATTCTAGAAGGTGGAAGAAGTGATATATTTTTAGGAATGTGACCCCTGAAATACTATTTCTTGGGCTTCTACTTTTCTATCTAGAGTGAATTTTGCATCTCAAGCTAATTCTGCAGGCACAAAGCCCCCAGGTCCCAGATACATTGCTATAACAGTATTTCATCTCCTTCCTCTTTTTGGATAAAGTTCAGACCCACTTGTGGAGTTCTGGAAAATCATGGTCCATTACCCCTTGTGTTCATAAGTCTCAAACTGTTACATTGGCTAATCTGTTGGTTATGTGTTGGGTCTAACTTTGGCCAATAAACTGTCCTTATTGTAAAGAATCTAAGTCTAAATTTAAATTCCAGGCAAAAATCCATAAAAATTGATTGTTTGGCATTAAAAAGATATTCTCCCTGGAAACTCAAAAGAAGGTAAAGTCATCATTGACAGGGTGGGACTTGGTAGAGGCAAAAAGCAGACCTCAAGACAGGTTTCACTGTGATAAAAAGTTTCCAGTGAGTCAGAAGTAGTTCACAAAAAAAGAAAGAAAGAGAGAAAGAGAGAAGAAAAAAATATTTCATCTTCAACTCCCACATAGGAAAGAAACTTTTCATGTTCACGTTTCTCTCCCAAGAATGCAAGCTCTTTCAAACACACTATGCCCTTGCACTATGCAGACCAATAAGAGTTAAACTGAGATTTCTTTAAGGTCCCACGAGGGTCTGATCCTGCCAAGTTTTTCCAGTGGAAAGTTTCAGATATTTCTATTTCTGATCTAATGGCAAGGCCCCTCTACCTTCCTCTCTGATCCCTTCAAGCACTCTTTTTTCTTTTAGCTCTGGATGGAATAAAAGCACAGAGAATCTCTCCTTGCCTATCTCTAGTTCTATGGGAGCAGTAGTGGCGGTGATTGAGTATTCTACTCATCCTTACTCACATGGGCTGTCATGCTTGCACAAACCATTTTCCTTCCTCCCGATTTCTGTTCCGAGAAGGTATTTTGCTCCATATCTCCCACCAGTCCGATTCCCCTTGCTCTGGTTGCTTTCAAGATCTCTCCCCCTCCAGCCTCTTTACCCCCTTTCCAGTCTACAGATTAATTCCAGTATTTGAGGATCACAGGCTTTCCTATAACTCACTCTTTTTCTTTGGTGTCTTTACCACCAATGATGCCTTTTCTCCTATCTATGCTCTGGAGTTTCCATGATTCTGAAGGATGAAAGAAGCACAAAGAAAATTAAATAGTCAACATACAAAGGAAATGCTTTAGGGAGGCTAGTTAGTCTGGACCATTTCTTCATGAAGAGGACACCTTTATGAAGAGAAGCCAGGGCCCTTGACTTCTTGACCCACAAGAGCTCTAAATCCATGTGCAATGGTAAATGAAAGTGAGAAATGGGGCGTATTGAAGAACTTGGCTTTGTGAATGCTCTTCTTTGAAGCATCGCCTTGACTGAGATCTCCAGGGAAGTCCAATGTTGACATGTTTGAAGAAGTTAGTGCAAAGTAGTGATAAGCATTTGTCAATCCCTTACTGTGCTCCTGCCATCTGCTCTCCTGAACTTGAGGGAGAAATTATTGGTTTATGACATCCTGTGCAGGGAATAACTTTTCCTCATCAGAGAGCAAAGGGGGGAAGCTCCCTCTCCAAAGGCTTCCTTCTATGGAGTCTGAATGCTTGGGTGTCAATTTCACCTCTGCCACTTCCTAACTTTGTTACTTTTGGCAAGTTGCTTAACCTATGACCTACCCGATGCCTCAAGTTCTTTTTCGGTAAAGTGGGAATTATAAAAGAGTACCTATCCCACAGAATGATTGTGAGCAGTAAATGAGTTAATCCATGTAGTGGCTGGCACATAAGAAGTACTCAATGAATGCTAGCTGTTACTAGAGGTGCATAAGGGGCCAGGGAACAATACCAGCAAAGCAATGCTCATTAAAAGCATCCCAAAGAGGTAAGATGCTGTGCTGAGCTGAGCTTTGCAGAAATAGTCCATTTAGAGGCCAGCTAGGTTTACAAGGCAGAGAATGGCATTCCAGGTAGAAGAAAACACATGCCAAGGTCTTTTTTCTGCCAGACTATTTCAGGCGTATCAGCCCGATCACAATTTATTCAAAAACCTGGCACGGTGGACCCTGTTCTTTCTTCAAGCTAAAATGGCTTTCACATTCATCATGTGGTTCCAATGATGCTCTAGAATTTCAAAGATACATCAAATGAGGTGGTAGAAGGAGACAGAAGCAGTATGAGCTCTGAATAGGCTGGTGGGCATGGAGAAAAGGCAGGACATGAACAAGCATATCCCATACACACTAGTCTCTCTTCAAGCCCTGACAACTGGGAAGGTGGCTGAGAAGAGGGAGAGAGCCAGAGAGACAATCAGAGCCACACGGGAAGGAAACTGCTGTTGTGTTAAGACATTTGGAGCTGGTGAAGAAAAGATGAAAAGTGGGTGGAAGCAGAACAAATACAAAGTGAATTTAAAACTCCACCAAGTATGCACTCCCAATTAAAACAGCTTTATGCAGTTTCCTAGACAAATCATTTAAAGAGTTCCTTTAAATCACATTCATCATGCAGGCAGTCCACTGAGAAGATGATACCACCGCTGCATTCCACTGTGACTTTTATAGAGACATGTCTGGAAGACCCCAGTGAACGCACCAACTGAAAGACTACTGGTGGGCCAAGGGTCCCTACTCTTGGCTTCAGCCCACATCAGAGAGTGGAAGGGAAAACCATCCCAAAGGCCAGTTTGTAACTCTGAAGTGAGGCAAACCTGATGTTTGCCGCTCTAAGCTCACAAAAAGAATTTTTAACATCTCATGACACCTCTTGCTTGACAACATCTGCAGGAATTGCCAATGCAATGTGCCATTTTGGTATCTAGAATCAGGACATAATTCCTTCCTGTCGTCCTTGTTCTGTGTCCTGAGGATGTGGCAGGGTTTGAACATAACAATAACTGGTGTTTGGGGCCTGCCTTATTTTTTACACTTTCGTGATTATAGTCTGCCTGCAAACTTGAGAGCATTTCCTCACCTTATGAAAGCAATTGGAGGAGATGTGAGCCATGGTGGGGAGGAAGGAGGAAGCATGCAAGCTTCCTGAGTACCGAAGACTTGAAACTCCAAAACAGGCTCTCAGAGTCCACCTGCTCTCTGAGGAGGAAAGGTACACCTGGAATGGTCTGAGTTCCCAAAGTCACACAGTTAGTAAAAGAGCCCTGATTCAGTTTCAACCCATGTTTTGTTCAATCTAATATTTTTTAATTGTTTTTTGACAGAGAGAGAGAGAGAGATACAGAGACAGAGAGAGAACTGAACTGGGGGAGCTCCCAATTCAGCACATGGTTCCGCACCGGCCGGGGCCGGGATTCGATCCTCGGTCCCCGGCGCTGCAAAGTGAGCACTTAACCCACTGAGCCATCCCGGCTTCCCCAATCAATTTAAGGGAAGCATTGGTGTGAATGTTGTATCTTTAATACAGCTAGGCACCACTGTAAAAAAGGAAGCTTCATGATTCTTGTTAATTCTCTTGATTTTGCTGCAATATGCTATTACTCTGTCAGGAGTGTCCAGAGGAAAGAATATAATTTCTCATGCCAACAAGTTACTGACTTGCATAACTCCTCTGTGGCATAGACATTTTGAAGGCTGCTTAGAGTAAAATTCAGAAGATTTAAAATAGCCTTCCTTAACTGAAAACCAAACCAGTCCTTTTTTCGTTGCCTTCCTAAGCTTTTCAGCATGAGGGCGCCAGGGCCTTCGAACAGCCCTTACATTCTTGAACAAGTTGACCAAATTCATTTCCTTCCTCCACCCCTTTGTACCCCTTTCTCTTTCCCCCTCGTTTTCAGTGTTCCCCAGGCCACCTCTCAACTCAGGCCCCTGTCTTCCTCAAAACTACTCTCTCTAACTCGTACCCCATGTTAGCAATTTTTCAAATATTCCTACCTTATTTTTTTTATTAATCACTTTCTCCATGCCAGGTAGTGGGCTAGGCACTTTGCATATGGTATGTCACTTAATCACCAGTTTCCTCTAGACCTCCTGCCCTCACCATCAGCCTCCCAGCAAAATTTTCCTATTCCATATCCTGTGCTATCAAGGCATTGTTTGAATTGCCAAAGTAACAGCTAGTTATCTGACAAATTAATCTGTGCTAAGATGTTAAATGGCACCCCTTAAAGCACACTCTGTAGACATCTGTAAACCCTGTATTGGCTTTATTGGAAACCTGTTGTTTGCCCAAGGGTCTAATTCGGTACTACTACTAGTAGTAATAATAATAATAGTAATAAGAATAAAAATCATACCATCTATTTCCCTAGCTTTTAGAAGCCCTTTCACGTAATTCCCAAATATTATCCCTTAGCTATATTGATGACTGATGACAACTTTATCCACTGCCATATAACACAAAGACATATTTTAAGGGGCCCCTTAACTATGCTAAATTGCAGCCTTAACCTGCTATTTCTTCTGAGGCCTTGGCCTTGCTCTGAAAAATTCTGTCTCCCTGACATAGGAAGTTAGAATACGCAGGCCACCTAGGGGCTAGGGGTGGGGGTGGATGAAAGGAGGAGCAGAGGCAGTAAGAAGAAAGCCAGGAAAGTCAAGAGTAGTACTGAAAACACTGTGTCCACAGTCAAATCCTGTAGAGGTCGGAGCCCCAGTCCACACCTCTAGCCCCGCTACTTCTGGCAGCTGCTACTCTCCCGTCAGGCTAAGGAGCTGGGCTTTTATCTCTTTCACCTCCGGCCTGTCACAAGCACCATCTGGGCTAGGGAGGCAGACCTAACCAAAACCCAATGTTCAGGCCTTCCCTGAACACTGAAATAGTGTGGTTGCCTCAACAGAAATGTCATTCCTTAAGGCAGCTCTACGCTCCACAGCACCACCGCCACTGGTCTGAAAATGCAGCAAAGTCTCATCTAGTGGGCGGACACCTGACGAGAGACGGTACCAGAAAACACTGAGGTTAGAGATCAGGATGGTAGAGCTAGAGGAAAATGTTGGGATCATCTCAAGCAGTGGATCTTAAACTGAAATGTGTATAGAATTGCCTAGAGGACTCATTAACACCCAAATTTCTGGGCCCCACCCCAGCATTTCTGATCCAGTACAATTATTTGTAACAAGTTTCTTCATGATGATGGTGATGATGATGCTGATGCTTCTGGTCCAGGGATCATTCTTTGAGAACCATTCCACTAATCTACACATTTCACAGATAAAAAAATTGAGTCCCCAGAGAAAGGGAAATGATGTCTCCATTTTACTGATGTAGAAGCTAATGAGTTTAGTAAACTTCCCATGGCGACACAACTAGTAAAGTGGTACTGACTTTTTAATCAAGTCATTTCAATGCTAAAATCTCTACTCTTCACTGTGCTATAGACACTTCTAAGGGTATGGCTTTTGGAGTATGCTTTAGTCCTGGCTTTACCATTTCCTAGCTGTGTGACTTTGGGTAGGTTACTCTATCTGTAAAATGAAGGTAATAATGGTACCTATTTTCCTTGGGTTATTGTGAGAATGCAAATGGATAGTATATGTACAACATAATTATATGGGTAAACACTCAGCCCTGTGCCTCACCATAGTAAAAGCTCAGTAAATGGCAATTGCTATCATCATCATGGTTGAAATTGTTCTTGTTGTTAGCCGAGGACAGCTGGGGATACCTTTCTCCTGGTTTCAAGTTACCAAGTGGAGAAACCTCAATTAGCATAACACTGTTGACCTCTCTTCAGACTCTCATTTCCCCCTCCTCGGGAGGAGGGAATTCTGATTGGTAGATCTGGGAGCAGAAAACACCATATGTAGCCAGTAGGGGTTTATCTGGTTTTAGAGGAAATGAGCTCAGTTCTACTCACACCATGAAATCCCCTTTGTGACCAAGAACTAGAGTTTCCTTGCATTGCTTAGCTGCAGATGGGTATATCTGAAGTTCAGAATTAGGAAGCTTATTTGGCAAACACATCTAAGTCATGTGCTAGAATATTTTCATTAGAAATAAAGCTCTTTGATCTCAACCTGCTTTACTTCTTTGTCCTTCTCAATCAGGTAAGCTAAAGAAAGAAAAAAAAAGGATGCCACTCATGGGGCCACCTCAAACCTCTGCATTATTATTGCTCATTCATGTGAACTAGTGGAAGACCTTATATTGAATCTAAGTATCCAAATGCCTACTCCAGTGCTTATTAACTACCCTGACTTCATTATATTAAAAATGCCTCCAGGGCTTCATTTTATTTACTTTATATTTTACAGAATTTTATTGAGGTTTAATATACATTAAAAAGTATAAACCATAAGTACATAGCTTAGGGAAGCTGGGATTGCTCAGTGGGTTAAGCGCTCACTTTGCAGCTCCGGGGACCGAGGATCGAATCCCAGCCCCGGCCCGTGCGGACCCATATGCTGAACTGGGAGTTCCCCCAGTTCAGTTCTCTCTCTGTCTCTGTCTCTCTATCTCTCTCTATCTCTCTCTCTGTCTGTCAAAAACAATAAAATAAATAAATAAATAGATCTATAAGTACATAGCTCATTGAATTTTCACAAACTTAACACATTCATGTAACCAGTACTCAGATCAATAAGCACCATAACAGTAGCCTTCTTATGCCCCTTTCCGGCACCATCCCCCTTATTTCCTTCTATTTTTTAATAGAAAGATAAAATCTTCCATTAGTGAGCAAATTATTTACATGGCCTACCATCACATAATCTTGCATTGACTTAGGAAATCAAATCAGCCCTCTCAATCTTCACTTGAATAAACAATCTCCTCTATAAGCTGTGCAATTCAAGCATCATGTAAATGCTTCCAGCGTCATGTAAATACATCCTGTGTATTCACTGGATTTGCCAATGCAAGATTCAAAGCCATATAATCATCTTCCCTTCATTTTTATTGGAAACTGCAGTTCATTCAGGAGTGATTCTGGCAGACAGACTAGGAAGGAAATAGCTTCAAGCATCAAGAAAAAGTGCTTAAGGTTCTAACATTGGAGAGGAGATGGGCTGAGGACTGCTGAGGTTTGTAAGTAGTTCCACCCACCTCCTTGACCTTCCAGATCTTGTTGTCATGCATACCACCCTTACTTCCACACTCTACACACCTATTCACACAAACACACAGACCTAAATAATACAGTAACTGCTGAGCTGAAACCTCGTGCCATGTGCTTTTGTCATGAAAGATATTAATTATTTAAACTCTAACCATCTCAGAGGTTGCTAAGATTTACATTTGGGATCTTAAGTCATCATGTTTATTTATTCTCACAATATCCTTCCATTAAGACCTAGGTGGAGAAATTAGTTGAGGGCTCTACTGGTTCGCCATCATCCTTAGAATAAAAGTTAAGCTCTTCAATATGACCTACAGAGAAACCACCTGTGACTACCTCCCAATCATACTCCCTATTTTATTTCTTTCAAAACACTTATGGCTATCAGAAAACTACATTTTGTTACTTGTATATATCCTGATTTTTTGTCCTGTTGCCCTCACTAGGAGGGAAGCTCCTAGGAGGTAAGAGTGGGATTTCATCTGACTTATTCACCACTATCCCAAAACATTGCTTGACATAGTAGATGCACAATAAATATTTCTCGATGAGTGCATGAATGAATTTTGTAAACTATCTGTATGCCCTGAAATCACCACATGTAATTCATGGCATCACTCTTAATAGTCTGTGAAAAGTATAGATTTTTTGTTGTTGTTGTTAAATTTATTGAGGTGACATTGATTGGTAACAATTAGATAGTTTCCAAATGTACAACTAAACTTAGGTTCAAATGTTGGTTTTTGCCTTTACTAATAAAGCTGGGTAACCTTGGGTAAGTTTATCAGCTTCTCTGAGCTTATTTCCTCTTTTTTTTAATTGTCATAATCACTATCTCACATATTTGTTGTGATGATTGAGAGCTATAATGTATATAAAGCCCGCAACACAGTGAGCTGGAACACGATCGATCTCAATGCACAGCCTCACTCCTTTCAACCCCTTGCCATTATATTCCTCTCTATATGCCTTGATTGTTCTGTTTTGTCTACGTGTGTGTAAATATCCTCCTCCCACTCTACTCACCATACTCCCACAAACTGTCCAAACCAACAAACAACAGTAACAACAACAAAAATTTTTGATGCCTGTCAAGGCCACATGGAAGAATAACCATTTAAGCTCCCATTTCTTCAGTGACTGGTCTCTTGCTTCCTGCCTATCATCTGTCTCCTCCCATTGTCTCCTGTTGTGAAGAGATCAAGTACGGACTTCAAGTAATAGTAAATAATACAGTTTTCAAGAGTCCTAATCCACCAATCTGAGGGCAGAGAGCGTGATTAGAAGGTTAAAAAGCTTCACTTATCATTTTGAGTTTGTTCTTTTCTCTTGCTTTCCTTCTTTCTTAAGAAAGATTGGGAGATGCGTCAGTCTCTTTCCTGTATGGAAAGCTAAGTGGGTTAACATCAAAGGAATGTCTGCTACAACTCTGCTAGGGAAAACTTTAGTCACTGTAGAGTAAACACCAGAAGGTACTGTGGAAGTCATGTAATTCAATCCCTTCATTTGACAGAAGATTCAAGACCCACAGAGGAGCTGTGTCACTTACCCAAGCTCACAGACAGTTAATGGCATAACTAAAGCAAAGTCCCAAGTCTTCTGACCTTTAGTTTCAGATTCTTTTCATTAGACCCAACTGTTCCCTTGTTGGAACTCAGCATGTCAAAGGAAGAATTGGGGCAGCTAACTTAGACCTTTACAGAGAGACTGAGTGCATGTGTCTTCCTTCTGTTTGTCAAAGATACTTAAAAATAGTAAGAGAATGTACCAATCAGGGTCCCAACAAGAAACAGGCAGGCACACTCAATTGAGTAATTTGAGAAGAGTTGACCAAAGAAAGTACTTACAAAGGTGTGATAAACAATAAGAAAAGATAATGCGATACTGGAAGGGATGAAAGGGGCGTTATTATCTCAGTCCTGAAAGTGCAACAGGAGGGAGCTGCTGTGAAGGAGAGAGAGAAGGCTGTGTTCATTGCTTGGAGTCTAATTCAAGCTCTGGCATTCTCGGAACGGCACACAAAAACACACAACAATAATGAATGCCACTCAGCAAGATACTGCCTCACGTAGACATGAACACAGCTGTGAGACAGTGATGTACCAAGGTTATGAAACCTTGCCAAGTTGTTTTTACAGGGCTGCCAATGTAAGCACATGGTGGCAAGTTCACAAACTTAATTGTCAAACCTCATATAGTTGACATTCCATATTATTTTGTATTAGTTTCAGGTGTACAGCCTTTTGGATAGACATTTATATAACTTCAGATGTGATCCCCGGATTAGTCTCGTACCCACCTAGCACCCTACATAGTCATTGCCATATTCATGACTATATTCCCTGTGCTTTAGTTTACATCCCTGTGACTGTTTTGTAACTGCTACTTTGTACTTTTTAATCCCTTCACGTTTTTCATCCACAAAAAATAAAAAATCTAACACCTACTTCTTAATTCCTCCATAACTATCTTCTCCAAAGTACCTAGTCTTTATCACCCTCCCACACATGTTCTTAGAAACCCTTCTGAGGTGCGGCTGTTAATGAACAACTGCTTTGTTAACTATTGATTTACTATTTTTTTTTAATATATTATTTATTTATTTATTTATTTATTTTTGACAGGGAGAGAGAGAGATACAGAGACAGAGACAGAAAGAGAACTGAACTGGGGGAGCTCCCAGTTCAGCGTATGGTTCTGCACGGGCCGGGGCAGGACTCGATCCCCGTCCCCGGCGCTGCAAAGTGAGCACCCAACCCACTGAGCCATCCCGGCTTCCCCTACTATTTTTTTTAAGTTTTATTTATTTATTGACAGAGAGAGAGAGAGATACTGAGCTGGGGGAACTCCCCAGTTCAGCACATGGTTCCGCACAGGCGGGGCCGGGATTCAATCCTCGGTCTGGGCGCTGCAAAGTGAGCGCTTAACCCACTGAGCCATCCCGGCTTCCCCTGATTTACCATTAACTGATACAATTTTAAGGTGTGATTACTTGCAAAGGAATCTGCATTTCAATAGAGAACTTCTCTCTTGTCATCTCACTCACTTTCTTACCTTTCCCAAGGTAAATACATTAAAAGGAAAACTTTTATTAAACTTATTGGGGTGACATTGGCTAGTAAAATTATATAGGTTTCGAGTGTATAATCCTATAATACATCATCTATATTTTGCATTGTGTGTCAAATATATGACCATATATTTGACCCCATTACCCTCTTCTACCTCCCCCCTCCCCTTTCTCTCTGGTAACCACCATCCTGTTGTCTGTGTCTATGAGTTTTTGTTTCTTTGTTTATTTGTTTCTTTCAGTTTTATATCCCACATATGAGTGAAATCAGATGGTTCTAGACTTTTTCTATCTGATTAATTTTGCTCAGCATGATAATCTCAAGATCCATGCATGTTGTTGCAAATAGCAGTATTTTATTTTTCTTATGGCTGAATAATATTCCATCTCGAATATGTACCACATCTTCTTTATCCAATCATCTCTCAAAGACACTCAATTATTTTTATATATTGACCACCATAAATAATGCTGCAATTAATATAAGGGGTACACATCCCTTTACAGATAAATGTTTTCAGATTTTGAGGGGTACATACCAAGAACAGGGAGTGCTGGGTCATACAGTAATTCCACTTTTAATTTTTTGAGGAAACTCCATACTGTTCTTAAAAAGGAAAACACTTGAACTCACAGAAGCAGACAGTAGAATGGTAGTTGTCAGGGCTGGGAGTATGAGAAATCGAGAGATGCAATTCAAAGGGTACAAAATTTTAGATGTAATATCAATAAGTTCTGGAGATCAAATGTACAGCATGGTGGATATATATATATATAATTGTGTACTCTAAATTTGCTAAGAGAGTAGATCTTAAGTGTTAAGTGTTGCTACCCCAAAATAATAGTAACAATGTGAGGTGATGGATGTATGTATTGGCTTGATTATAGTAATAATTTCACAATGTATACATATATCAAATCATCACACTGTACACCTTAAATTATATAATTTTATTTGTCAGATATGCCTCAATAAAGCTGCAAAAGTAAATAAATAAAAAGTAGGATGGAAATTTTAATTTTAAAAAGACTTGGAGCTGAGTTAGAAAGGTAGATGAGTTTTGCCTTAGTCTACAAGTATTGGGGGATGCAGTTATTAGAGAAAGTAGAATTTACAAACTCTGACTCAGTTATAAAAAACAAAAAGCAAATTAATTTTCTATATATGACTTCATCTTGGCTGGAGCCTCAGTTCCCCAGTAACTTTCAGGTTAATATTCAGTCAATTCAGTACTCAAACTTCTTGTTATCACAACCTCTATCTTCTCAAAATCTCTCTTCTTCCCCAAGATGGCATTGTGGTGCAGAGGGAAGCATATATTGCCACACTGCCCTGAACAAGGCACCTCTGGGCTGCACGTTAGATGGCCAATCTTTTCTTCATTGGTTCCATGAATATTCTGACTAATCATTTTTTGTCTGGGTAACTGGGGGTTAACCTGAAACCCTATTATTTTTTCAAAATGTATGGCTGGAAACCCTATGAGTTCAATTTTCTGCATTCGTGAGTACAGTCCATAGCAAGTTACATTAGTGAACAAAATTTAATATTTGAAGATTAAAGATATTGCTGGGTCTTGGAGTCATCTTCCCAACCATTGATGGCATCAGCCCAGACTAGTGTAGTTGTAAAAGGTTTACGACATTGTATTTAACTCATAGCGAACTCACAGTGAACTCACAGTGCACTAGAGATACTGTAGGGAAAAAAACTAGAACATGGTTATCTTTTGACACACCTCTTTCTGCAAAAATACAATTTAGAAAAAGTTTTGGTTAATTAATGGTCCTAGTTAAAGGAAGTTATGTTAATCTCTTGGATACTTGCTTGAAGCTTACTGGAATAAGATTTTGAACTACATTAAATCAAATTTTATTTCAAATAATGCTACAAACTTCTTAGACGTTCCAGTAAGCAAGCCCTTTTCTTACTGAAAGATCTTTAAGTTTGTTCACCAATTATCATTTTACTTTATTGAGCCTAGAATGCAATGGGTTTCATATTTCAAAATATGCCTTTAATAAAGTGCTCACAAGATTTGCAAAGCAGGAAACTAGTTATTACGGCAGTGATGATACTCTTCGGTACCATTCTTGCTCTAATTTGAGAGAAGCTGTCATTAGTTAAAGGGATTTTTTTAGACAGGTCACTGGAAGTGTTCTGCCTTTCCTCTCTAAGACTAATTACATTTTCTACTTAATGAAAAGCTTGTGGTTAAAAAAGCATCTCAAGTTATAGCCAGGCAAAAACATGAAAGGAAAAGCCACTTACATGAATATATGAGATTTCACATCTCTTTTATTTTAATTGCTAAACTAAGTTTGCAGACTTGAAAAGGGCTACTTTGACAGCTCTTGTGGAAAAAGTCCTTGCTTATTAATTATTGTAGCCTTAACCTATTAAGAAACAATATGAGGCCCAAAAAGGGAGCAACTTTTTTTTGAGTGGGAGTGTGAGAGATGGAGGATAAAAATATGCCTAGTGGTTAAGGCAATTACATTTGTTAAGGGGAGACCAAAGTACCCTTATTTTTCTTCCCATATCCTTTTCCAAAGCTGGTAGAAGTTGGCCTTATGTCAATAAAATAGGCTTGTAGATTAGAGCAGCCATATTCTCATCTGAGCTCTACCACCACTCCCCTATCCCAGGAGTTTTTGGTGAAAATTGCAAGGATTGATTTATGTGCATAGAAGGTGGGCCACTCCCAGATGACAATGAAGGAGGGTTCGAGAATATGCTGGAGAATATCAGAACAGTAGCAGGGACATTGCTAGCATTAGCAGAAGCAGGAAGGGTGGGAGGTGTACAAATGAAAGCCAGTCAGCAGAAGCCAAGAGGCCCAGCACGGGGCTTGTCTGTTGATCACATTCAAACCTACACCTTGCCAGAGAGCCATGTAAACTCTCCAAATAATGCTGGCTTCAGGGGTCAATTTTTCCAGGAGTGATCCGTGAAAAGATTTTTAAATGGAAATAAAGGCTTCGTGTGAGCAATAATGAAAAAAAAATGTACATCTCTTCCCCACCTTGCACTCAGCTTTTCCTGCTGTGTTTCGGGCGAAAGAAACACATCATAAATGACTGCGGAGCCCAGCGTCTGACCTCCTCAGATCCTGCTCCCTCTAATCAGGCCACAGGTGACGGACAGTCAGGAAATCAACTCTTCTTTGAAGGTATAGCCGGAGCAGGTTTACAGCAAATGACTAATATGATCTAATCTTCCAGCAATTTCGACAGTTTTCAATTCTGGAAGAGTTATCTATGTCTGCTTAACTTTGTGATTCTGTCCTGTGACTGCTCATTGAATTATCCTTCAAGATTCAATATTGTCAAATATTGCAAACTTTTTTCATTATCAAACTTCATTGTAAAATCAGGATCCACAATGTGCCCAAGTCCCACACTATGCATCTGGGTGACATTGAAAAGCCAAAGAAAAAGCCTAACAGCCAAGCCTTAGAGGTAGGATAAGTAGATAACCATTTATCAAATTACCAAATCCCCATTTAACTGCTACAAGGTCTGCTGGCCACTGTGTTAACATTGTGAGTAGTACAACCGTCGGTCAATTTCTGAGATGCCTAGTGTCTGCTTGGCCAAAACTCTACCTTCCTCACTAACTAGCTCACCGATGCCTGAAATCCCATTAATAAGGAACAAAGTCTTTAATTTCATAGTTGGAGATAAAGCTTAGAGAGATGCTCCCTGTGAGAGAGAAGTGCGCTGATTTTAATCCATACTGATTCATAAATGACTGATTTTAGAGCGACTCCTCAGAGCAAATGTTAGTAGGAAAGAAGGGAATAGGCAGTGCTGGAAGCCTGAAGGGAGGAGGAGGGTGGGATGGGTGGTTGGGGGAGCATGAAGGTAGCTGGGGATGGCAGATAATGCAAAGAGAAATATGGACACAGTCGAAAACTGGAGGCTACTACACCATCTTACCAAAGGCAATCTAGCCAGCAAGTCAACTAAGCAACTATAGGGTCTAAAAAGATGATAAATGCAGTTGGACCAGCCAAACTCTGCAAGAGTTTTACACTATTCTTTGACTCCAGTAATAAATATATACCTAAGGGGTCCTGATTAAAATTAAAAAAAAACCACCATTGCTTCACGTTTTAAAGCAGAATAAATTTCAAATCTTAAAATCACAAAGGATATTAAGAGATATATTAGCTCTTCCTAATAGATTTTCAGACTCACCTATACATATGGTTCATTTTTCTTTGGCCTACTTCAGTCATCTTTTACATTTGGAGCCACAGTTTAGACTTCTCTGTCAGATCAGGTTTTGTATTTGCTTTGTTTACAGTTTTGATATGTGGGGTTCTGAAATTTCCTATTATATACTTGGGACCCCATCTCTCCTTATTTCTATTTTTTTTATTGTTTTTGACAGAGAGAGAGAGAGAGACAGAGAGAGACAGAGACAAAGAGACAGAGACAGAGACAGAGAGACAGAGAGACAGAGAGAGAACTGAACTGGGGGAACTCCCCAGTTCAGCACATGGGTCCGCACGGGCCGGGGCCGGGATTCGATCCTGAGTCCCCAGCGCTGCAAAGTGAGCACTTAACCCACTGAGCCATCCCGGCTTCCCCTCTATTTTAATTTTCAATGGCTATGCAAGGGCTTGTGTTTTCATAGCATAACAGTTCTCCGTGTGTGTGTGTGTGTCTAGTGAAGACAGCGATTGCTGGATTCTCAAAGCAAACATCTTTCAAATGCAGACACAAAGAAAAGCATATTCACAAAGCATGAGACCACATTCTACATTGACAAAGCAGGTTCTCTTAAGCTCATCATCACCTTGCGAAAGGTGAGACTAGCCATGGGGCTGGCACGCGGCTGCCTTCATGAATCCATCCCTTTCTAATTAGGAGGTGTTAGGATTGTAGCATTCAGCCAGCTCCTTAGAATGCTCTTTTTATTCATTCACTGGGACTTTTGGAACCTCAGGGTAGTTGGTAAAAAGAATGCTCATGTACAGCTGACAACATGAAGGGTCTTTATGAGCTCCTTGGGAAAAAGACACTTCATATTTAGAAAAGGAAAAATTAGAGGAGGGTTTTCTTCCTCTCTGTCATTTCTCTGACAGACAGTAGTAATGTCTCTCCTGCTGGTAGATTTCAGAGCAAGGAGATTTGTATGAGTTTCCATGAAATTCATTACCATACATTTATTCTCTAAAAATACAATTGCAGCCACTTTTCCTATGTGCGACATTTACAATAATTATCCCAATAAACCCTACCCACGTAAATGACTAACAAGAACTCCAAGTGGGAAAGAGATTTTTTTTTAATTACTGAATCATATCTCAGAGCTAAGGATAATCATAGTACAGAAGTCTAATACAGCAGAACACAGCCTTTTAGCGGGTGGCATACTTATCTCTTCACTTGGGAATGCCCTCCTCTAGCCAAAAGGCCTTTCCAACCAAGGTCCATTTGACAAATCAGTTCACAATCCACCCGGTTCACATGTGCTTTCATGCTCCTTCATTATACTGGACACAGCACAAATGTGGGAGTTAGAGACTTAAGAGTCTAGGTCTAGCTCAGTCACCAATCAATGGCATGACCTTAATGAGTGTCAGCTTTCCTGACTATACAACGGGCAAACATCACCACCCAGCCAGGGTTTAGGCCTTTAGATAGAGACAAAAAACAAGCACCGCCCCATTCTTAAGAGTTAACTCTCTGGTTGTGGGAAGAGAAGAGACATATAGATGCCAATCCACCTTTCCCACCTTCTACCTCACTCATTCTCCTAATGCATTTTATATTCTAGCCATAAGGGGACTAATGCAGTTTCTCCAAATATGTCCTGTGCTTTTCTGCCTTTGCTCTCAATGTTCCTTCTGCCTGAAATTTTTGCTGTTCACCCCCATCTTTGACTGTTGAAATGATATACACCCATCAAGAGTCAGCTTCCACCTACCCTAAGCTATTCTGTCTACCATTGCTCGAAAGTGCATTCCCATATGAGATATCACAGTTAAGTTCGTGCACTTGCCACCATGCACTTATATTGGCAGCAATGTACAAACAACTCAGTAAGCTTTCATAACCTTGGTATATCAGTGTCTTCCAGCTACCTGTGTATGTGAAAACATATGGTGGTGTCTTGCTGAGAGACATTCATTATTGTTGTTGTGTGTTTTTGTGTGCCGTTGTGAGAATGTCAGAGCTTGAGTTTGCCAAGAGTTTTTGGAGAGACAAGGTGATGTTCTGGGCCATGTTATCACTAGTGATGAAACATGAGTGTACCAATATGAACCTAAAACAAAGTGTCAAAGTGCACAAAAGAAGTCTGCCAGTTCTCCACAACCAAAATAGTTCCACCAGTCCAAATCAAGAGTCAAAATGATGTTGATGACCTTTTTGGATATCAGAGGAATTGTTCATTATGAATTTGTTCCACCTGGCTGTGTCCCAAAAAGCTGTGTGAAAAAGTTAGAAGAAAATGACCTTAACTTTTCAGCAACTCATGGCTCTTGCATCACAACAACGCACAGCTCCCACAGCACTGTGTGTGAGGGAGATTTTAGCCAGTAAATAAATAACTGTATTGGAACACTCTCCCTACTCACCTGATCTGGCCCCCAATGACTTTTTCATTTACCTAAAGATAAAGGAAATATTAAAAGGAAGACACTTTGATGACATTCAGGACATCAATGGTAATATGACAACAACTCTGATGGCCATTCCGGAAAAGAGATCCAAAATTGCTTTGAAGGATGAATAGGCGCTGTCGTCAGTGTATAGCTTCCCAAAGGGGAGTACTTCGAAGATGATCATAGTGATATTCAGCAATGAGGTATGTAGCACTATTTCTAGGATGAGTTCATGAACTTAATTGTCGAACCTCATGTGTATACCTTCATCATTATCTAGTAACACTTGAATTTGGACAGACTAAAAAGATTGATGAAGCGTTCGAAAGCAAAAAATGAAACCTCAAGTATAATTTCACCTTTCTCCCTCCCAAACAAAATAATCTCTTAATTCTTTTTCTTAGGGTTGCCTTGACCTCCCCTTCATTCAAATGTTTTCACTTCATTTCCAAAGCATTACTGAGATAAAAACATTGCCAAAATGTCTCTTCTAGTTCGAAATTAAATTTTGGGGATTGATGGAAATTTTAAATATTTCACTCAGGAATCAAAATATCAGTCCCCAAACACTGAGCTACACCAGGAATATCACTCACCCTCCTACATAGCTTACACAAAGCAACAAACACAGCACACACATAAACCCAGAAGCACTAAACTAGCCTCTGCGCAAGTCACCTGAATTGATGGCAAACTAGGTGTAATTTTCAGTGAATACTCTAGATGGTAGCATTGTGCATATTATTCTTGCACTTCTTTATGTTTCCTAATTTATCATTTTATACATCAGGAAAGGCATACGTGTGCAGCAGAGATTGAAAGTCAAGTATTAATTTCATATTATTAACAACTCATAATGAGGTAGGCATTAATTACAATATAAATTTTCTAAAATTCTTTTGCTCCTCAACCCAGTTTCCCATCTGTTTTCCCCATTGCTCAAAGTCTTCAGAATTGCAGTGTACACACCATTGACTCATTTCTCCACTCATTTGCCAACACTTTGCAATCTGATTTTACCTACCTCCTCATATGGCCTTTCTGAAATAATTATTTTATTTGACATTTTCATTGGTCTCCTGATCCCTAGATCCAACTGACTCTTCTTAGGGCTCATCCTAATTCATTCCACTGAAACATTTGCAAGGTGTGTATCTCCTTTGTTTCTTGCAATTTTCCCACCTTCTTTATATTGAACTTTTCCAAACCTACGAACGTTGAAAGATTACTACAAGGAGCAGCCACTTACCTTCACTTAGCTTCATCAGTTAATATTTCCCCACACTTCCTTCACCATCCCTCCTTCCC
>PVKE010030317.1:0-19516 GCA_004027555.1 Craseonycteris thonglongyai
CGGGGCGCGGGGCGCACGGAGCCGCGTCACCCCGTACGCACGGCGGCCGCGCGCCCGAGGAGGCCCGAGGGGAGCCGGCGGCGGCCGCGGAGGCTGCAGGGGCCCAGGGCGGGCCGGGCGGGGACACCTCGGAGAGGAGGCCGCGGTGGCGCAGGAGGGGCCGCGGGCAGCCGAGGCGGCCGGGCGGGGTCCCGGGAAGGCGGCCTCCCTCTGGAGCTGGTTCGGGGCGCGCGCCGGAGCGGCCGCGGGCGTGGAGCTCAGTAGCGCCTCCCTGGCGAGTCGCAGCGACAGGAGGGACCTTTCAGGGGCGCAGAGATAACGCGCCCGGGGCCTCGGGCCGGGGCGGCCTTGGGGGGCGGGCTCCCCTGGGCGCACGCCAGTCCGGATGCGGAGACTTTGGGCGTCAGATCGCCTCTTGGACCCCTTTCCCCGCAGCTCCCCGACCCCGCTGGGCTGGCCCTGCCGTGCTCCCCGAAATGAGCGTGAAGGCCAAGGCAGGAGCCCACGGGAGGTGTGGCCCGCACGACACCCAGCGTGGAAACAGCCCATCCCGGGAGCCCCCGGAGGGGGCAGGTGCTGCGCATCCGCACCCCTCAGGGGGGGTCGTGGGCCCTGGGGGTTCAGGGGGAAGGGACGAGTCAGCATTTGGGGTCCCGCTGTGTGCACTGCACACCCCTGAGGAGGCACGTCCCGGTCACAAGTAGCGGGGTGGCTCAGAGGCCGGCCAGGCGCCAGCCCTTTGCTGCCCATTGGAATAGTGCACGTGTCCCCGCCTGGGCTGGGGGGCTGCAGAGGGCAGCGAGGGGTCCCCCGGCTCCTGCAGCCCAGCTCCCAGGTGCTCATGGCCAGCCTGCGGGGGCAGGGCGATGCTGGAGTGGGAGCTGCCCCAGTGGGAGCTGGCGGGCTGTGCTGGGGGGCTCTGGGAGCCGGGGAGGGGGCGCAGACAGCCGAGCCCTCCCCGCCTGAGCGGGCCCGCAGCGAGGGAGCTGCTGATCTGAGCACTTTACAGAGAGGCATGGCCCCTGGACCCCCAGACGCTTCCTCATCACCCTGGCCCCCCTCAACCCTCCCCTCTCTGCAGCAGGGGGGCTTCCTTGACCACCCAGCTAAGTGGACCCCCCCCCAGCGGTGCTCCAGAGCTGTCTGACCCCTCAGCCCCATGAGGACACGACACGCCCCACCCTGTAGCCCTGGTGCCCACGGCCGCCCCAGCACCTAGTTAGTGTGGCGATCTTTGCTGCGTGCGTTGCATCTGTCCCACATTTATTAGTGCAGGAGCTGCTCAGAGGAGCTGAGTGACCTGCCCAAAGGCACAGGGCTCCAAGGGCCCAGGCCGCCTGCCTCCTCTCGCCGGCCTTGCCCAGCCCAGCTGCTCCCCCGGGAGCCTTCCCTGGCGATGGCGGAAGAGCAAGCCTGTGCCTGGCACCGGGCAGCCACACACGGACGGGTCTTGCCCTGCCAGCGCCCTGTGATTCACTCCTCCCTGGGAGCCCAACCCCCTTCAGGACCAGTGCAGGAAGCGGAGCGAGCGCAGGGAAGGCCAAAGGTGGGATGAAACCGGGCCCGCCCTTGGGCAAACCACCCGGACTCCCACCCTGCCTCCGGCCTCCCACGGCAGGCTCGGGACATGTGGATGTGAAGCTTCTCTGGAAACTGCCCCCGCGCCCGGCGGGGGCTGGGCCAGCGTGGCCACTGCTGTGTGTGAGCTGCGTTGCCAGGGAAGGGCCCGTGGGCCGAGGCTCAGAGACACCTCCCTGCCCAGACCTCTCCCCGGGCCTCCCCGGGGCTAGGCTGCTGCCCCTACGGAGTCCCTCACGTAGAGATCCTTTCATGCCACACATCAGCTCAGAAAGTCCTGCAGCCTGCGTGTGGGAACAGCACCATCAAGTGTAACACGCTGGGGAGGCCCCCGCCTTCTTCACTGGGCAGACTCAAGCCCACGGGCCAGGCCCAGGGGCTCTCAGCGTTTGTGACGGCTGAACTGTGTCCCCCTGAAACCCTCGCGTTGAAGCCCTGACCCCCCAGGACCTCAGAATGTGACTGTGTTTGGACACGGGGCCTTTTAAGAGGCAATAAGGTAAAATGAGGTCACTTGGGCGGGCCCTGATCCGATCTGCTGGCCTCCTTACAAGAGGAAATGTGGACGTGCACAGACCAGCAGTGCTCGCTCAGAGAGGCCCGGGTGCACAGGGACAGCGAGGGGATGGCGAGGGGACGGCGAGGGGACTGCGCTCTGCAAGCCAAGGACAGAGGCTTCGGGGGAGACCCAACCTGCCAGCACCTTGACCTTGGGCTTCCAGCCTCTGCGAACTGGAACCACAAGGAAGCAATTTTCTGATATTGAAGCCACCCAGTCTGTGGTATTTTGCACGCCTAGCAAAGGCATACGGACTCCTTCCACCCAGGGGTCCCGTGGTTCTGGGCCCCACGCTTCTCCCCAGGGGCAGACGTTACTGGAATGGAGGCCACCTTTGCAGCAGCTGAGCTGGATGGGGAGAGGGTTGGACAGGGGTGAGGCCTCACGTGAGTGAGGGCTGCAGGCTGTCACTCTGGGCGCAGGCTGCCAGGCCCTGACCCGTGCCAGGGGCCGGCTGTGAAGGCATCTGACATAACAGCCCTCAGCGGGTCACGGCGACCCAGCTCCCCTGATGGCTTCCAGCCACCTCTGCCCTGGCAGGCACGCCATTCCCACGCTGGGCTTGGCCCTGGGCCCTTCCCACACGTCGGCTTGTGACACTCGACTTCTGCTTCACCCCACGTCTGCTCCCCTCCCTTCATGGCTCTGAGTGAGTCCCCGGGCAGCTCAGCTCGGGCCCCGGGGCTTCCATGGGGCTGCCAGGCCCTGCCCTCTGCAGGGGCTCCGTGTGTCGTGACCACCAGCCCCGGAGCCGGGAGCCCAGATGGGGCAGGCCCTGCCTGGCCACCTGGCCTTGTGCAGTCTGCAGCCTGGGGCCGCGGCCGAGTCTGGCCAGCTCGTCTAAGGCAGACCTCCAGCTCAGCAGCGGCCAGCACCCCGCGCCCCTCACCTGTGGGCTTTCCGGGCCCTGGGGTTCTGTCTAGGCACATGGCACGGCCACCCAGCCCCCACACGTGTCCCACCCACTGGGTCATCCGTGCCACAGGCCTACGGCTCCTCCTGTCCCGAGGGCCCTGGCACCAGCCATTCCTGCTGCCTCCAGCCCCCCACGGCCTCTGCCCTACTTTCCCTCTGTCCCAGGCTTGCCCGGTGACAGCGCCGTACAGTCAGCCACGCGGCTGGACGTGGGGACGCTGCTGGGTGGGGTGGGGCCACACTTGCCCTGGCTGCTCACCGGCCGCCAGGAATGCCGCCCTGCACCCTCCACACTCCGCCTGCCACCCACCAGCCCCTGCTCTGGGGGAGGCGACCTCCAGCTGCCGCGGCCGGTCATGGCTGCCTGCCTGGAAGAAATGTCCTGGTCCCGAAGGGGCCCAAACAGCGGGAACATACGCTGGTGACGGACCAAGTGACACGTGACGCAGGCGGTCATCGCTGGACGTGAGCGTTACCCATCCCACTCTACAGATGGGAAGACTGAGGCCAGCCCACGGAACTCACCTGACTGGCTCACGTTATGGGGAAGGTCACTAGCTGGGTGGGTGCTCCTGAGTCACCCCTCACGCGTGAGGACCGAAGGCCGCACAAGCGGCAGCCCGCGCCCTCCGTGGGCACGGCCCCGGGCACTCCGGTGGGGCCAGTCTGTCCCAGCCTCGAGGGCCACACAGGGCCATCCAGCCTAACCTGCTCTGGCAGGAAGAGAGCGTGGCCCCCACCTGGACTGCACCCCCAGAGCCTGCCCCCCTGGGGGAGCCGGAGCCCGGGCGGGAGTGCAGGGTGGTCCTCGGGGGGCGGTGGGCAGAGGGCCGCCGTGAGCTGGAAGGGCCGGGGTAGTGGGCCTAGGTGAGAAGAATACCAAGGGTGGCCGGGGGTCGGCGCTATGTGGACATGCGGGGGCCGTGGGTGGGCACCACACCCAGGGGAGGGCCCCGAGGTCATTTTCGGGTTCGGTCTGGGCCCTGTGGGTTCCCAGGCCTGACGATGTCTGTCACTGCTTAGTACTAGCTCGTTCAGTCCTCAAGGCCAAACTTCTCTGCAGTCCGGGGGACATTAGGGGCCTGGAGGGGTGGTCTCCGGGGCTGCCTCGTGCCGCCCGGCCCCGCTGTGGGCAGGGTTCTGGGCTCACTCTCCCGTCAGGGAGGCGAGGACGAATCTGCCACCCCCGGGTGAAAGGCCAGCTTCTGTTGGGTGAACTCCGGGCACCTCAGGGTGGGAGGGAGACGCCCCTCCTCACCCCTGCAGCAGGAGGAAGCTGGACGGTGGGGTGGGGTGGAGAGAGCAGGGCTGCTGGTCTTGTCAGAGGCGGGGGAGCTGGGCGCCCGCGGGGCGGGCTGGGGAGGGCTCGGGTCTGCAGCGCAGTGTCCGCTTCCGGTGCCGCAGTGTGGGCTTGCCTCCTGGTAGGGGTGGGAGCTGCTACGATGTTCGGCCTCAGGGCTTGGGAGGAGGTGTGGGGGGGCCCGCACAGGGTGACATCTGTGACCCTCACAGAGCTCGCTGAGAGGCCTTTGTGCCCCCTGGTTGGGTGGAGCTGGGTGCTGCGGGGGAGGGGGGGAAACCTGACCCAGGCCCAGGGCATCGGGTCACAGCGGATGGCCCCGCAGCGTAGAGCCCTCAGCTGATGTTCTGATCACAAGAGGAGGGCAGAGCGCTCACTCAGCAGGTTCATTTGCCTTTTAGTGTCTGAGGTCTAGAAAAAAGAATAGAGAGGGTTGGGGAAGCCGGGATGGCTCAGTGGGTTAGGCGCTCACTTTGCAGCCCCGGGGACAGAGGATCGAATCCTGGCCCCGGCCCGTGCGGAACCATATGCTGAACTGGGAGCTCCCCCAGTTCAGTTCTCTCTGTGTCTCTGTATCTCTCTCTCTCTGTGTCAAAATAAATAAATAAATAAAAATATATTAAAAAAAAAAAGGGGAAAGCCGGGATGGCTCAGCGGGTTGAGCGCTCGCTTTGAGGCCACGAGGACCGAGGATCGAATCCCGGCTCCGGCCCAGGCGGACCCACATGCTGAGCTGGGGAGTTCCCACAGTTCGGTTCTCTAGCTGTCTCTGTCTCTGTCTCTCTCTCTATCTGTCAAAAGTAAAATAGAAATAACTATGCACTGAAGATAAAACAATTACTCTCTATAAATATTAAAAGATATAAAAAAAAAAAAAAAAAAGAATAGAGAGGAAATAGCAATAGCCCGGGTGGGACCCCGCAAGCCCATGAACTAGAGGTGGGCGGCGGGTAGGTCAGGGGCCAGGCGGGCCAGGAACAGGGGAGAGCCTGCTTCCAACAAACCCACGAGAACGCAAACACCCTCTGGAGGAAAGACGGTCTTCCAGGGGACGAGCCGACAAGCTCAGTCTGTGTTCAATCCAGAAGGTTCACAACTTACACAGAGGGCGTAGGACTGAGTCCAAAAACAGAAACAAAACCCAGAAGGAGAAAGAAGAGGAAAATCAGTGGAAGCAGCGTGGTTCGCGGGCTGATCCGTGAGAGTCACTGAATCAGCTGCTGCGGCACCAAGACCAGCCACACTGAGACGGGCGCGGAGGGCGCCGTCCGGGGGAGGACAGGCTCCCCGTTCCGAAGAAAATCAGGGACAAACCGGAAACCGTGCCCTCCCACTGCCTGTGTCCACAGGAGCGTGAGAACCAGGAGACCACTGAGTGATGGAACTTGCACTGAGGGCGTGGCGTTCTGCCCTGAGAACGGGGCTGACAGGGAAGTGGGGCAGCGGGAGGCCGCATGCTCCACCCCCTTTACCGGTGGGGAAACTGAGGCCAGACAGGGCAGCAGCCTCTGAAGACGTATAGGAACGCGGCTGTTTTCGTGACTCATGTCCACTGAGCCCTCCTGCGTACTGACAGGGCAGGGCCCCAACCCCACGCGCAGCGGCGGGCACGGACGAAGCCCGCCGTGGGCACAGATAAAACGGTCCCGGAGACGCCTGGGCCCTGAGGGCTCCTAGCAGGGGGTCCAGCCTGGCCCGGGGTCCGGGAGTCCTCCTGGGACAGGGTGTCACGTTGGGGTCGGGATAGAGGGTAGGGGCACCCAGAAGCCCTGATTTCAGTCCTAGAAGAAGGCGTTTCACAAGGTGCAGAACTGGAAACGGGGATTCGCCAAGCCCTGCTGCGGGCCCCCGGCCCCCTCCCTTGATGCCGTGCCCTGCGTCACACGGGACCCGATTCGGAGCGCTCCGTGGGTGGTCCTCATCTCACCGACGGTGGGCTGAGACTCAGAGGCCCCCCTTCTGCTTGCCCTGCTTTATCTGAGCCCACACGGGCACACATCGGGTCTCTGTGAGGGGACTCCCACATCGGCAACGCACAGCGCCACTCAAGGTCTCTCCTTGTTACGGAAACATCCAAGAACTCCACCGACCGAACAGGAAGAGAGACAGGAAACGCGTTAAGCCCTTGGCATGTGCTCCGACGTCCCCGGTCGCCCCGGACAGGGGGCTGAGAGGAAATGTCCCCCCGTGGGTGATTTGCTTGCCAGGTTGCCATTCGGTCCCCCAGTGACGGTGACAAGGGACTTTCCCAGGCAGCCTGGGTTCAGAGGAATTGACAGCCCATCGTGGGGGTCTGTTCTCCAAAACACTCTGACCAGGAAGCTGCTGGTCTGGGAGCTGCGATTCCCCGCTGCATGGGGACTCTTAGAAGGACACTGGAACATGCCGGAAAGGTAAGGTGACCAGACGGCCCGCTTTGGGCGGGACAGTCCCGATTTTTAACAATGTGTCCCGTGTCCCGCGGCGTTTTACAAAAGTCCCGATTTTTGGAAAGAATGCGCGACAAGCTAGGGAACGGCGGGAGATAGACCCCATTTTTCATCAAGAACCCCCTCCCCCCCGGTCAGTGGTGTCCCGCTTCACCCATGTTAACATCTGGTCAGCTTACCCTAGGGGCTCAGATGCATCCCACGCCCTCCCCCCGGCCCCTGGGGGCCGCCCCTCGACTCCCTGCTCTTGGTCACCAGCCAAACCTGCCTCCTGCCCAGCGTGACCTCGGCTCAGGGCCTTGGAACCTGCCAGGGCCGCTTCTGGGCACATTCTCCCGGGCTCGCCCCCTTACTCCAGGGTCTGCTTACATGTGAGCGACTTCCCCGCTGGCCCCTTCCCAGATCGCGCTCCACCCGCCCCTCCTGTCTGTTTATGGAGCACTGGTCACCCCCCCGGCATCTCTGTGCTTGTTCAGTTAAGGCTCATCGATCACGTTGAAACGTGCACTCCGTAAGCCCCGGGTTTTACGCAGGGTTTCATGCAGGGGCCCCGAGGTTCATACGTATGTCCATACCCTGCGACCGCACGCACGGTACCCGCGGGAGAGCTCAGCCCCTCCACTCCAGCTTGCTCCAGCCCGCGCTGTCCGGGGGGCCGGCAGCGCCTGCGTGTGGACCTGCCAATCATCACAGGAATTCTGCGTGGGGCTTGAGTTTTGCAAAAACAGGCCCTTGCCAGGGAGAGTCCCTCCCCAGGAGACAAGGGAAGCATGCCTTGTTGATCAGTGTTTGCAAGAACCTCGTGACCAGACTCACATCAACTGGGGTCAACAGACTAAGAACATCCTCGGAGCCCTGAGGGCACCCACAAGCCAGTGGTGTCAATCACCGCAGGCCCCTCCCACTTCCCCTGCCCTCCACCTGGAAGAAGCTGCACTGGGCACTTTCTCCAGAGTCGAGGCTCAGGGCTCCCATCTTCCCGGCGGGTGCGTTCTCGCCGCATCCCCCTTTCCTTCCTGCAGACCCCGACGTAAGTTTGGGCCTTTCCGAGCGCCGGGCACGCAGATTGGGGCCGGTATGAGTTCGGGGTGGATGAGAACATAGGCCGCACCGGCTGATCTGGAAGCAGAAGGCGTGGAAAGCGTAAAGCAGAGTGGCTGGACCCCCTCCCGGCTCCACCGGTGACCACCTGCCCTGCGGTCTAAGGTTTGGTGGGAAGGGTGACAAGTCAGGGCGTCCTTCCCAGACCCCCGAGTATTCCCTTCTTCGTGGTCCCCAGAACTGGCGTATTTTCCCCGCGTCTGAGACGATACTTTGGTCTCAAAAGATCAGACCAAAAACTGGGAGTCCTTCTCTACGTGGGAGTAACCCGCGTATTGGTGTCTGAGTGTTGGGTTAGAAAAGCAGGGGTCATCTTCTACACAGGGGCGTCCTGTATGTGGGAAAATACGGTACTTCTGGTGACGTCTGCCACTCAGCCTGGCTTACCGCCTCGCTCAACGTACATCTGGAGCCAAAGCAGAGCCGAAGACAAGGGGGGGTGCTCACACAGGGGGAGGTCACAGCCTGGGGCCCTGGGGGTGGCCTTTGGTGACGACCAGCAGTGCCCTAGCCCCCCTCCCCTCAGAGTAGCCAACAACCACAGGGATGTCCTGGCCCAGCAGGTGCGTCAGAACCGTCCCGCCTGTCCTGTCCTCAGCGCCCGATGCCTCCTGGCCGGCCCTGGGCTTCCTGGATCGGGCACTTGGGTCCTGTGCCCTGGCACATCTTTCTGCTTCAAGTGGCGGTCACCCAAGGCTGTCCCCGGCCAGCCTTCCCCGGGCACAGAGCTGGGCAGCCGGGGCCCCGGGACGGACAAGCTCTCCAGCGGGGCTCACCTCAGGGGACGCGGAGTGGGGGTGGGGTGACCTCGTTTAGGCCTGGAGCAGAAATAGAACAGGCAGCGCTAATTAGCAGCTGCTGGGAGCCGGGCGGGCACTTAGAGCACCATGGAAAATTCCACAGCCACGCGTCCCCTGGCGGGAGGGGCGGTGCGGATGCCCCTGCCCCCCTCTGCCTCTTACCGTCCGCAGGCCAAGGGCAAATGCGTTGGAGGCCGGGGCTGGGGGCACAGACCCCAGAGACTCTGGTTCAGGGAGGTGGGGGCAGGGTGGGGGGCGAGGCCCTGCAAGCTCCACATTCCCCAGGGAGCTGGGTATAGGGGTCCTTGCGCTGCCTGGCCAGACGTGGTGGGGTCCTGCCTCCCTCTGTCCCACCTGGGGTTGGGGTGCAGGCACTGAGCCCACTCTGCACCTGGGCCTGGGGCACCTTGCTCACCCCCCAGAGGTCAGCTGATGGGCAGATGCCTGGACAAGACTGGCACCGTGTCACTGCAGCTACGAGCCGGCCTCTGGCTCTCCGTCCACTCAGGACTCGGTCCCTCGGCCTCGCAGGCCGCTGGTGTGGGGAGGGCGCTGGCTGGGCATCGCGGGCCCTTCCGGTCACGCCGCTCTGCTGGCCGTCCTCACCCCCTGGCCGGGCCCACCTGCCCTGGAATTAAGCTTGGGGGACGCGGGAGGTCTCTCAGGGTCTCCCCGGCTGACACGGGGACCTCAGTGTGCCCTTCTACTTGTAAGGCTCCCCACATTCAGAGGGAAGCTGGGGCCCCAGTGGCCGGGGCCCATGCAGCTGGCCTTGCCCATGGGCGACTGCTGGGGGGTCAGGAGGTGAGAGCCTCGTTCTTGGGTTTGCCCCTCGGACCTTCTGCCCCTGTGGCCCCTGCAAGAGTGTCCTGAGAGCCAGGGGTGAGAGGAGGGTCTGAGCAAGGCCTCCCCTTCCCTTGTACCCCCTTCCTCCCCCCAAGGGGGCTGCTCCCTGCCGTGAGTGGAGGGGCAGTGGGACCCTCTAGCTGGGGTGCCAGGCTCACTGCAGCCAGGCTTTCTGTATATCTGTGGGCTTCAGCTTGCCCACCCCCAACATGAGGGTGCAGGAGAGGGGAATCTAAGGCATCCCCTGGCCCTGGCACTGCCAGGCTCCCGGGCACGTTCCTGGCCTCAGGCACTCGGCTGTCTGCCCGCTGGCCCCTCTGTACACTGGGGGACGTCCCTGGGAGCAGCAGGTAGGAGGCCCAGGGGCACGAGCGTGCTCCGTCTCCTGCTTCAACTCGGCAGAAGCAAACTCGCCCTTCATTCCAGTAAGAGGTTCTGTGCAGCGTGTGGCTGCAGTCTCAACATGACTGCCGGGCCATACGAAGACATCTCAAGGACGCTCCCCTGCCAGGCTGCCCCCCGGGACAAGTGGCCTCCCAGTCGGGCGCGCTGGCCCTGTGGGCGGTGTGGATGGGATTTCGGGGTCGCTGCAGGCCGGGCTGTGCTGTGTGTGGTGGTTGAGAAGCTGGGGGGCCTTCAGGATCGTGTAAACGGACTCCCAGGCACTGAGGGGGTCCTACTGTGTGCTGTGGACCCCCCACCCCAGCAGGCTAGCCTCAGGGAGGAGAAGTTAGCGGAGTTGAGTGCAGAGCCGGGCTCGGGGCGTCTCAGACACCGCCCGGGCCCTTCTCTGATTCCCTGAGCCCCAGGCTGTGCGACCTGCGGGCACGATGACTCAGGCCGCCGGGCTCCCGCGGGCCACGAGCAAGCCGCCGGGCCGGGCGGACGCCGGGTGTGGCCGAGGCGGGCAGCCGTGGAGGGGCGTCTGGGGTCAGCGGCTGACAGGAGCGAGCGAGGAAAGGAGGAAGCGGGCAGGGCAGGAGGGCAGGCACCGGGCGCTCTGCGTCCCTGGCCTTGGCCGGAGTCCAGGAGTGCTACAAGGACCCGGGGCCCCGCCGGCCCTGACGGCTGCAGGACTGAGCCTGAGGTCAGCAGCTCCTCGGGGGCTTGAAATGAGAGAAAGCCCCTTCAGTCTCCCCTCTGCCCAGCCTGCTCTCCCTCCCACTACCCTCCCTCTCTCCCCACTTCCCTGCTCCTTCCTTCCACTTCCTCCCCCCACCCCTGCTCTTGTAAAGAGCTGTGTGAGCCACACAGGATGGGGTGATGCCCCCATTTTACAGATGGGGACAGGTGAGGCCCGGGAGGGGCTGGGACTTGCTCGGGCAGCCTTCCTCCTTTCCCTTCCTTCCACGTCCCACCAAGACACCCCGCGCCAGGCCTTGCCAAGCAGAGGCCCTTGAAGACTGGACACTGATGTTCACAAACCACGTGGCCCCGCTGGGGAATAAGGCTCTTCCTTTGATAGTAAATCCTGCTGGGACCGAGGTCCAGGATGGGCTGAAAGGGTTCCAGGCCTCTGGGGCCGGGCCGGAGCGGCCGGAGCTGCCCCTGTCTCCTTCCGGTCACTTCTGGTCACTTCTATCCTGTTTCGTCGACAGGCACGCCCAGCCTGCAGCCTCTGACCCAGGGGCCCCGAGACGCCCGGGCGAGATGAGCTGGGAGGTGGTCGCCCACCGGGAACCCCACAGGTGGTGGGGACAAGAGTGCGGAGCTGGAATGCCCAGGCAGCCTGCTGCAGGGACGGCAGATTCAACCAACAGCGACACAGAGGACGCAGGCGGCAGGGCCGCCCAGGGGAGCTGCCAGCCCGGTGGGTTGGGAGGGTGCCTGGCATCATGGGCCCTGCTGCAGAGACCCCCTGTGCCCACCTCGGCTGGCGTGGGCTTCTGTCACTGCTCAATGCCACCTTCCGCGCACGGCTTGATGCTCAAGGCCAGGCGTGTCCAGGCAGGAGCACCCCGGTCTGCCCTCCTACTGGGCCTGGGAGGCCGGGGGGGTGTTGGTGCCGTGCGCTCGGCTCGGCTCCCCCACAGGGCCTGGGTCGCTGTCCCCGCATCTCATGCACCTGGGGATGCGCTCCTGTGGGCCCGACGCGGCCCCTAGCAGCCTCACTGCTTGCGTGTTTTAGTAAGGTGACCAGACGTCCCGCTGTGGGCGGGACAGTCCTGATTTTTAACAATGTGTCCTGCGTCCCGCGGTGTTTTAAAAAAGTCCCGATGTTTGGAAAGAACGCACGACAAGCTAGGGAACGGCGGGAGATAGACCCAATTTTTAATCAAGAACCCCCTCCCCCCGGTCCATGGTGTCCCGCTTCACCCATGTTACAATCTGGTCGCCTTAGGGGTCATCGGGCCCAGGCTTCTCCGGCCCGCGGTGACCGCGTCCTGGCTTCACCGTGCGCCATCTAGGGGCGACCAGCGGGTGCGGCCGTGAGGGAACTGGCCTCGCAGCCCAGCCTCCCGGCTTCCGTGGCTGGGAAGGATCTGGGATCAGGAAGGTGGGTGTGGGCCCCCGTGTGAAGGGACAGGGCTGGGAAGGGCGGAGCCCCCTCTCGGGGGTGGCTGGGGAATTCCCAGAGGCCTGTGTTCTGCCCAGGCCCCACCTCCATGCCGAAACCATCCTGACCTCAACCCACAGGAGCTCAGACGGCCATTGCTGCAAATGGCCACCGGGCAGGGGTGCCTTCCTGTGGTGGCCGCTGTGTGGTCCTCAGCCCACCCACTCCCCATGTTGTAGCGGTCCTGTTTTTGAGAAGGGCTGACCGCCATGCCTGGCTGTGGGGGTGGCAAAGCTCTCCCCCTTTACAAAGTGACTGCTGTCAGGGTAGCACGTAACCTAAGTGGCAGCTGGACAGTCCTGGCCACTGTGCCTGGTTCGACCATGGCCCCATCAGGGTGACGCTGTGGGGAGCAGAACCCTTCACTGCCTTGGCTATGAACAAGGAAGCCTGGTGGCAATGGTGGCTGCTGGCAGCCGTGTTGTGACTATGAGGAAAGCCAGCCTGAAGATCCAGTCTCCACACAAAGGGAGGACAGGACCAAGAACACCGGGCAGAACTGTGTCAAAGCCTGTCTCTTACCTGGACTTTTCCGACGTTGAGACAACGAAACCCTTTTATTGTTTAAATCAGCTGAGTTGTGTTTTCCTCTTTGGGGAACATCTTAACTGATGTAATGGCCTTCTAGAACTTTCTTCTAGGTCTATGGGTGAAAGCCATTCCAACAACGGTTGTAACCTACCTTTTCCACTTAACAGTGTACTGTGAACAACTTCCTTTGTCACAAAACGAAGAATACCGATGCCATCATTTTTAGTGGCTGTGTCGTGTTACGTTGGCTTCTCACGATTCAATCATTCCGTTTCCTTTACAGTCAACCATTTCGATGGTTTCCACCTTTCGACTGTTTGCAGTAATGTTAGAGAGTGCACGCGTGCTGGGTGTGTGTATCTTTGCTCACGCGTGCAGCTACCTCCTTAGGATAATTCGTGGGACAGAAGAGCGCGTGTGTACTCACAGGGCTTTTGTCAACCCGCACGTCACACATGTGGCCCCGCCATCTGCGTGCACACTGCGGCCACCATCACCCTCTTCCATCTTTGCCCGTCTACCAGTAAGCGGCATTTCACTTATTTTCTATGTGAAAAAACTACGAAAAAGTCCCATCTTATTTGTTTATTTCCCACTTGCATTTCTTCTGTGAATAAGTCTTTTGATCTATTTACTCAGATGTTTAAAATATATACTTCATTCAAAAGATCAGACTGTTTCCTCTTGGGTATGGTGGAGGTGACGGTGCTGCATCCCCTGACCTCCAGACGTCATTGTCCAGCCGCTGTATCAGGTCACCTCCGGTCTTGTTTGGCTCCGTAAACCAGAAATTCCCTTCCTGGTGTGCCAAGGAGAACATCCTGAGGTGCCCTCCATTCCTTATAGCGGCCGGAGGGTAGAGGCAGATGGGTTGATCTGTAAGCGCTGCAGGGCAACCCCGAAAGCACTGCTGGCTCACGGTCCCCAGTGTGTGCTGAAATTCTGACTTAACTTCCCAGGTGGCTGTTTGCACGATTATCTGGTCTGGAGAGACTGGCTGGCCACCGCGTGCCCCCCAGCTGCTGCGAGCTTCACCCCAACCACCCCCAGCAGCGGGACCTGCGTGCTTCTGGACTCTGCGCCTGGCCCAGAACCAGTCCTGCCCCCTCATCTGTAGCCAGTATCAGTTCTTTCAAAACAACTGACGTCTTTCTTCCCCAAACTGGTGGTGGGGAAGAGCCTGTTCCCACGGGCCTTCCCCATCTCCCGTTCCCACGGGCCTTCCCCATCTCCCGCTGGGGGCTCCGGCCCATGCCAGCAGGGGCTCCGTTTTCTGGCTGGCAGGTGGCTCAATAAACCATTTCTTACGGAAAAGCTTTTTGCCTCGAAGGATTTGAACAAGCGTAAGCCGATCTGAGCTGGATTCTGCCCCTCCCGGAACTCCCAACATCCTCTCTTGCAGAATTTAGTACCAGGAAGTGGCAGACCCTTTAGAAGTGGCTGGATTGAGTTAGGGAAGGGGGACCGGAGGAGGACCCCGTCTCTCATGGGGCCACTAGGAACCTTTGCTCTGTGTCATGAATGCGGCCTCTGACAATCTCCTTGTCCTCTTCCCTGGGACGGTGACTATTACCTTATATTAGGGTGACCAGACGTCCCGCTTTGGGCGGGATAGTCCCGATTTTTAACAATTTGTCCCGTGTCCCGCAGCGTTTTAAAAAAGTCCCGATGTTTGGAAAGCATGCACGACAAGCTAGGGAACGGCGGGAGATAGACCCAATTTTTAATCAAGAACCCCCTCCCCCCGGTCCATGGTGTCCCGCTTCACCAATGTTACAATCTGGTCACCTTACCTTATATGGCAAAAGGGAGCTTGTGGGTGCGGTGAAATTAAGGGCCCTGAGAGGGGAGATCCTCCTGGGTAACCTGGCAGGTCCTTGTGGGGGGATCGGGGGATGGGGGGGCAGTCAAGACAGGAGATGATGTGATGAATCGAGGCAGAGGTTGGAGTGTCCAGCTTTCAAGATGGAGGAAGGGACTGCAAGCCGAGAACCTCGGACGGAACCGCTGGGCCCTGGAGCCTCTAGGAGCGCGGCCCTGAAGACGCCCCGTGCAGCTGACTGGGGACGTCCCAGCCCCAGAGCTGAGAGAGGGTATCAGCCGCTTAGTTTGGGGTAACTTGTGACAGCAGTCCTAGGAGGCTAATACAGATGCAACGTCACCGCCTTCCCTGGGGGCCTGTGAGAGTCAGCAGGGAGCCCCCTCAGCACGGAGGCTGGTGGCCCAGTCACTGAGGGCCCATGAAAGAGACAGCCACCCGGAGCCTGAAACTGGCCCATCTGAGCACAGAGAAGCCAGAAAAGGCTGCTTTGCTAAGAGCTGAGTAAGCTGGCGCTTAGCAGGTGAAGAAGGCAAAGCCTCCAGCTCAGGCCCGGAGAGCTCCCAGCAGGGGACAGTCCTGGGGCAGGAACCCCCAGGACGCCCAGCCCAGCCGGCCCCTGGCCTGTGTCCAGCACCTCCCCAGACGGAGGGACCTCCGACAAAGAGGACCTGCGGCTGGGATGCGCCTGGAGCCAGAAGCACACAATTGTCGTATCATCACCTGAGGCTGTTTCCAGTGTCCTCACAGCAGGAAACCAACTACGGGAGTGGGTGGGAGGGTGTTTGGGCAGAACAGTGTGCCCTATGCCAGGAGACAGAAATTTCTAGTTTAAACTCCACTCATGAGGCTGGGTTTCGGCGGTGCCTCCCAGCCCTTGGAATTGACTAGAAACAAATGGACTGAAGATCGCTATGATTTTAGGGGGGCTGCTTTGCTAAAGAAATCCCAAACCTGGCTGACCGCAGCTCGGCCCCCCAGGATGTCCCCCCGGGGCCCCAGCCTTGGGCGTCAGGAACTGAGCTGCTAGAGTCCTGCAGCTCCAAGGAAGGCTGTCCTCTCAGTCCGGTGCAGAAGTGACGGTGGAAGACAGGAGCACAGGTGACCCTCCACGGGCCAGGGTGCTGGGGACTGACCAAGGAAGGAGTCAGGAGGCCACCGGCCGGCCCCTCTGGGCCAGCCGAACACCATCTGCACTGGGCTCGGCCTCCCTCTCCCCGCAAAGCAGGAGTTTCTCGTGCGAAGTGGATGACTCAGTCCAAGGTCATCTCTCCACGGAGGCAGCGCTCACCCAGGTGTGCTCGCGGTAGGGAGACCACCGCTGGCTCCCTATGGGTGGCCCCCTGTGAAGGTGCGGGGCCGAGGAGAGGGAAGGGGGTGACGGGGAGGGTGCCCGGGACTCGGGGTAACTGAAGGGGGGTCTGCCACGCGTAGGCGCCTCCTCTTCCTGTGAGTGGGCACGTTTTTGTTCCTGTCTGCTGTCTCCTCTACCCGGAAGCAGCTGGGGGCCTCTCCCACGCCCATGTTTGCTGTGGTCAGAACGTGGGATGAGCGAGTGAGTGGAGAGAGAAGGGACAGGAGGCAGAGGGGCTCCGACAGATAGGTCCTTCTCAGCAAGCGTCTCCCTACGCCTGCCGCACACTTTGTACGCGTGGGAGGGACGGCTGCCCATTCTTTCATGAGGGGGCTCCTGAGTTTTAGGAGCAACTCGGACACCCAGTCCAAGACCACACTTCCCAGCATCCCGGGCATGTGGTGAAGTCACCTGGGATGCGAGTGGACGTGCGCGGAGCCAGTGACTCTCTGACATGTGTGTGGGTCCATGCACAGGAGACCTGACAGCCTTGCACTTGGCCCAGGGACCCAGTGTGAGGTGAGGGAAGTGGGGTGTGAGCCCACGGCCTCCGGACCCGCTGGCCCTGCAACGTGTACACCACCCAGAAGCTGCCGGCCCCACAGAGCAATGCAGCCGCCGTTGAGCTCGGAGTCTACGGCCTGCGGGGATGTGGCCTACGCCCTGCTGCGTCTCCGCTCAATAAAGGCACCGGTGTGAGACCCTAGGGGTGGGGACAGGACTGGCCTCACTTGTCATTGCTCTCAGGGGAGTCTGTGCTGCCTGTTGTCGCGATTCCAGCCTCTTCGAGGTCCTGAATCCCGGTGCTGGACGCAAAAGCTGTGCTTCTTGCCTTGAGCAAGGAAGGGGATTTGCGGGACCCTCAGAAAGGGGTACAGGAAGCCTCCTGTGTTTCTAGATCCTTGTGCCAAGACACTAGCAGGTGAGGAAAGGGGTCCCCTCTCACCGTCGGAGGGGGTGGGGATGCCTCTGCACAGTGGGGTGCAGGGAAGAATCCGTAGGGCACCTGCGTGGACCACTGGGCCGTCGCTCTCTCAATGTGATGGCACGTGGACACACGTAGCAGGCGAGGCCCGAGAGGGCACCGTGACCAGGGTCTCTGAAGCCTCCGCCAGGTAACTCAGCTGGAGCAGCAGAGGCGCCAGGATGGGTAGCAGCACAGGGGGACAGGACGCGTGCCTGTTGAAACTCCAAGAGCATGTCAACACCCCCCGGGTGAGCTTCCCCGGAAAGGGGCCCACCCGGAATCCTGCAGGCGTTCTTCCGGATGGCAGGACGTGGTTCTGAGCGGTGCAAGAAGCAGACGCTGCCCAGGTGCCCCCGTGAGGACCCAGGCTCTCTCTCATTCCCTCACCCGCTGGTGGCTGGTGGCTGGAGGCTGGCAGCTCAGGGTTGAGTCCTTCCTGAGGACGAGCCCGCAGCTGAAGGGTGGGTGCTTCCTCTCTAGATGATGCACCCGGGGGCACCCGCGTGCCATCACTGGTCTGTGTGGTACTGAGACACCACCCACGGGTCTCAATTTGCGACATCTCTGGAGGGCCGTCCTGGGTGCGCCTGATGCTGCACTGTAGCCCACCGCAGGTTCCTGGGAACCCACATGCACTGAACACTAACTGGCTGCCCAGCACTGTTTTCTCCTTGCATGTGCAAGACACACCCATTCAGCCTTAGTCACAAATCTCGTCGTGTGTGGGGAAGCCGGGATGGCTCAGTGGGTTGGGCGCTCACTTTGCATCTCCGGGGACCGAGGATCGAATCCCGGCCCCGGCCTGTGCAGAACCGTGTGCTGAGCTGGGAGCTCCCCCAGTTTAGTTCTCTCTCTGTCTCTGTCTCTGTATCTCTCCCTCTCTCTGTCAAAAATAAAAATAAATAAAAATATATTAAAAACAAAACAAACAAAACAAAACAAAAACAAACCAAATCTCGTCGTGTGTACTGACTCCTCCGAGCCTCGCCGCGAGTCCTGTTCATGCATCACTTGTGCACGAACATGCATCACTTGTGCACGAACATGCATCACTTGTGCACGAACATGCATCACTTGTGCACGAACATGCATCACCATGAAGAGCTCCACAATGATATTTTACGCGGCATGAGACATTTTAGCCTGGCAGACCGCCATGAACAATATAACAAACCCCGCACGCCCTAAGAAACAAAGCGGAATTACAGAACCGAGCCCCGTGTGGAGTCCTGACCGATCCGCGGCTTCGCCTTTAAGAGGAACCGCAGCTGGTCGGCGGCGCCCGCTGCAGTGCCCCGCCGCGCCGCCCGGCGGCGCCCTTTTACGTCGTCCGGCGCCCGCTCTGTGCGTCGTGCGCACCCGGCGCGGAGGCGGGACTTCCGGGTGCTCGGAGTCACAACTTCCGGAGGGAGGCGGAAGAGCCGCTGGGCTCTAGGCTCGGGAGTCCCGGGACGGCTGAGGGGCCACCCGGGGTGCGGGGAAGCGCCGGCAGCGCTCGGGGCGTCGGGGCTGCAGGTCTGAGGCATGAGGAGCGGCCATGGCCAGCGACGGGGCCAAGAAGCAGTTCTGGAAGCGCAGCAACAGCAAGGTCCCGGGCAGGTGGGTGTGACGGGGAGCGCCTGGCGGGGTCAGGGGTCAGAGGTCAGGTGGGGGCGTCGGCTGGCCGGGGCTGCGGGTCGGGTCCGGGCCTGGGAAGGGGCACCGTGGGCTCGGGTGAGGCTGCTCGGGGGCGTGAACGTGGGCGTGAGGCTCGGGAGGAGGAGGAGGCGAAGCCGCCGGCAGGCGGGTCCCGAGGTGGGTGGAGGCGGCCGGGCTCCCCGCGCCCTCCCGGAGGCTGCCTGGGGGACGGGCCCCGGGGACCGGCCGCGAGCGGCCGTCCCGCCGGGGAGATCGGGTTCTGCACGGGGCGTGGCGGCGGTGACCCACTTGACGGGCCGCGTCCGAGGGGAGGGGACGCCAGGCTCCCTGAGGGCACCCCGGTCCCCGCCTCTGGCCCCCCAGCGCGACCCCCGCCGGGCGTCAGCCCGAGGAGACGAACGAGACGCGAAAAGGCCCGAAAAACGGCCCAGGGATGAGGAGCCTGCGGCGGCCTGGGCGTAGCCGGCGGGCGCAGCTCCAAAGCCCTCGTCCCATTGGCGGGTCACGGGCCCCGGGGGACGAACGTGGGGGGCGGAAAAGGCCGGGGGTGCGTGGGGCCGGGGGCGCCAGCCGCTGGTGGAAATGGGGACGAACGGACTCCAAGACTTCTGAGCGGTTTGTCCTGTTTGTAAACAAGCCCGAGGTACCGAAAGCCGCATTCCCCCGTAAGGTGACCAGACGTCCCGCTTTGGGCGGGACAGTCCCGCTTTTTAACAATGTGTCCCGCGTCCTGCGGCGTTTTAAAAAGTCCCGATGTTTGGAAAGAATGCACGACAAGCTAGGGAATGGCGGGAGATAGACCCAATTTTTAATCAAGAACCCCCCCCACCCCCCGTCCATGGTGTCCCGCCTCACCAATGTTACAATCTGGTCACCATAGGGCCCCTTGGGGACAGTGGCCTTGGTGGCAGTGGGGGCAGTGGCCTTGGTGGCAGTGGCCTTGGTGGCGGTGGCCTTGGGGACAGTGGCCTTGGGGACATGTGGCCTTGATGGCAGTGGCCTTGGGGACATGTGGCCTTGATGGCGGTGGCCTTGGGGACGGTGGCCTTGGGGACGGTGGCCTTGGAGACAGTGGCCTTGGTGACAGTGGCCTTGATGACGGTGGCCTTGATGCGGTGGCCT
>PVKE010030318.1:0-19704 GCA_004027555.1 Craseonycteris thonglongyai
CGGTCCTCAGGGCCTCAAAGCGAGCGCTCAACCCGCTGAGCCGTCCCGGCTTTCCCCTATATATATATTTTTAATATGTAATATCTTGTTGTATTGTCCCCTTTATCATTATGAAATGTCCATTTTTGTCTCTTATTATCTTTTTGATCCTGAAGTCTGCTTTGTCAGATATAAACATGGCTACCCCTGCTTTTCTCTGGGTGCCATTTTCTTGGAGTATTTTTTTCTGCCCTTTCACCTTGAGTCTGTGTTTGTCCTTGTGGCAAGGTGTGTCTCTTGTAGACAGCATAAGGTTGGTATGTGTTCTTTAATTCAATTGGCTACTCTGTGTCTTTTTATTGGTGAGTTCAGTCCATTTAGGGTGATGATTGATATATGAGGATTTCCTATAGCCATTTTATGTTTTGTTTTCTGGTAGCTCTTTTTTTGTTTGTTTTGCTTCTTTGCTTTCTTTCTTCCCATTGATTATTTTAGTTTGATGGTGTGTATGACTGTTTTTTCTGTATTCTCTTCTTTTATTGTTATGTGTCCCAGTTCTAAGTTCTTTTTCAGTGGTTACAATAAATTTTATATAAAAGGAAGTTTCATATATGCAGTGGTTTCTTTTCTCAAGAGTGTTTCTTATCTCCATTCTCTTTAGAAACCTAAGTCTTACTTCCTCCCCTGTTTATATTTTTGTTGTTCCAGTTTGTCCCTACTTACTCTTACTTTTTGTTTCAGGTCCAATTGCCTCCTTCAGTATTTCTTTAAATGCTGACCTTCTTTCAGTTTTTGTATGACTGCAAAAATCTTTATTACTCCTTCATATCTAAAGGATAACTCTGCTGGGTATAGGATTCTTGGCTGGTAATTTTTCTCCTTTAATATTTTGAATACTTTGTTCCATTCCCTTCTGGCTTGTAGAGTTTCTGTTGAGAAACCGGATAAAGTCTGATGGGCTTTTCTTATTTTATTTTATTTTTTTAAATATATTTTTATTTATTTATTTTTATTTTTGACAGAGAGAGAGAGACAGAGATAGAGACAGAGAGAGAACTGAACTGGGGGAGCTCCCAGTTCAGCATATGGTTCCGCATGGGCCGGGGCCGGGATTTGATCCCCGGTCCCCGGCGCTGCAAAGCGAGCGCTTAACCCACTGAGCCATCCCGGCTTCCCCTGATGGGCTTTTCTTTAAAGGTTATGATATTCTTTGTTCTTGCTGCCTTGAGGATTCTTTCTTTGTCTTTGATCTTTGATATCTTCAGCATAATGTGCCTTGGAGTGGGTCTGTTAAAATTCAAGTAGCTATGGGTTCTGTTTCCTTCTTGGATTTGAGGTTCCAGTTCTTGCCATAGACTTGAGCAGTTCTCATCTACTATTTGTCTGAATAAATTCTCTGTGCCCATCTTGTCCTCTGCTCCCTCCTGGATACCTATTATTCTTATATTATTTTTTCTAATGGCTCAGATAGTTCCTGTAGATATCTTTCATTACTTTTAGCTTTTAGGTCTCTCTCTTCTTCCTTCTGTGACATTTCCAAGTTTTTGTCTTTGATTTCACTAATTCTTTCCTCCATCTGGTTAACTCTGCTTCCTATGCTAGCTATTTCATTTTTCATTTCTTTTATTGTGTTGTTTATCTCCAGAATTTCTATTTGCTTCTTTTTCATAGATTCAATTTTCTTTCTGAGATCACTTAGTTGCTTCTGTGTACTCCGCCAGCTTTTTTTTTTAATCTCTTTGAGTATTTTTATAATTACAGCCTTGAATTCTCTGTCAAGTAGCTCATATAGTTCCATATTTTCAAGTACCTTTCCTGGAGATTTTTGTCTTTCTTTCTGAGCTCCTTTGTTCAAATTGGTATTCATCGCTGTTGGAGCTTTTCATTTCCTGGATATGAGGACTTTTCCCTTGTTGGTTGTGAAGTATTTTTTGTTTACTTCCTAGCTGGTGTTAGTGTCTTATAATATTTCCTCTTATTTATTTTGTTTTCTGACAGTGGGAGACTTCCTTGGAGGTGGGATTCTCTTTGAAACAGTTGCCCTGGTCTCTGTATGCCTCCTCTTTGGGAAGGTGTGGTGGGTGAGGATAATGGTGGCTTCCCTCTGCTGGCTTCAGTGGGATGAGTGGGGGCAGGGTTTATTGGGAAGGGTGCATGTCTGATTGCATCACAGGGTAATGGTGGCTTCCTGGCATCAGCTCAATGAAGGCAGGTCATGGGTGAGGCCTGTGGGGCAAGCCCTGGGAGACAGCAAGGAGAAGCAGCCAGGCTCCGTGTCCAAGGCCACGCAGTGCTCCAGTTGGGGTGTCACCTCACTGAGGGCCACTCTGCACCTCAGCCACTAGCATAGTCCCGGTATCAGTGCTCCAGCCACCTTAACACCTGCCTCCGGCTCCAGTTGCCAGCCTCATGCTCCGTGGGCCCCCAGCTCCAGCTGCCCGACTGCAGCACTGGTAGCTGGATCCTCACTCCTGTCACCCACACAGCTCTTTGGCTGTTGCTTGGGCCTCGCTCTGGCCTCCTGCCCCACGCTCTGGCTGCCCTCCTCATGCCCAGACTGTGCCCCCCGTACTCCCACTGGGGCCTCTCACCACCGTCAGCCATGCCCTCTTTTTCTGTCCACCCTGCGCTCTGGCGTCTGCGCCTCGGCCTCTGTTTGTTCCTGGCCTCCCATCCACCCAGAGTCATTCTGCTCCTGGACCCATGCCCCCATGCTCCCACCTCCGTCAGTCTCTCCTCAGCTGGACTCGGATCAGCCTCGGGGTTGGTCACTGGGTGGGTATCTGCATTGCACTCCACAGAGGGTCTCCACATGGTTCCCTTTCCTTCTCTCTCACTCGCCTCCATTTCTCCAGCTTTAGGTATTTTCTTAGGTTTCTCAGCTGAGGCTGTGCATTGCTTAGGGATTCTCTGGTTGGACTTTAGTTATTTAAATTGTCGTCTTTCCATGAGACGACACAAGAGCTCCTCTCACACTGCTATCTTGATGATGTCTCTGCTTTTTTTCAAAGACATATACAAAATTATTTCACTGATATAAAATTCAAAAGCAGGCCCAACTAAAATATAACCTGGGAATACATACATAATTAGCAACAGTAAAAAGCAAAGAAAAATAATAGTTAATACCATAATTCAATCCAAGTTCCTTCTAGAACTGATGGAGGTAAAGCACCTTGAAAATTTCTCTGACAGAAGTGACGTTCTAGTTCTTAATCTGAGAGATAAGTGTATGGGTGACCATTTTATTAATTTTTAAACTGTACATAAACATATTACATCAATTATATTTAAATATAAATATATACCTGACAGTGAACAGTATGCCTCTGGTTGTGAGCAGAATTAGTAAAGCACAAAATTAGAGTATTATGTGCATATTTACTCATATGTAGAACATATCTCTGAAAAATACAAAAGAATTGCTATAAATACTTGCCTCTGAGGGCAGAAGCTGAGTGGATAGAGGTCAAAAATGAGAAAGAGTGTTCATGGTATATAGCATCTATTATCTCTGGAATTGTGAAGGCCATAAATATATTATTCAATCAATCAACCCATCAATCTGTTTCTGTTGCTTTTCTTATTTTTTTTTTATTTTATTCTTAAATTTAATGGGGTGACATTGGTTGGTAACAATTAGATACTTTCCAGATGTACCAGTCAACATCACATCACCCATGCATCGCATTATGTGCCCACCACCCAGAATCAGCTCCCCTTCCATCACCATATATCCGGTGCCCACTCTCACCGCCCTCGACAACTCTCCTACCCCCTCCTCCCCCCTCCCCAGGTAACCACCAAATTATTGAGTGCGTCCATAAGGCTGGTGCCCTCTTTCACCTCCCCTCCCACTCTCCTTCTCCGCTCCTTTTATTACCTCAGGCAATCATCACCAACCTATTCAGTGTGTCCAGAGGTCTCTGTGTCTTTGTTACTTTCAGTTTTATATTCCACCTATAAGTGAGGTCATATGGTTCCTGACTCTTTCAGTCTAACTTATTTTCTTAATAAGATGGTCTCTAGGTCCATCCATGTTGTCACAAATGACTGTATTTCATCATTTCTTATCGCTGAGTAGTATTCCATTGTGTAAATGTACCACATCTTCTTTATCCAGTCATCTATTAAAGGGCATTTTGGTTGTTTCCATGTTCTGGCCACTGTGAACAGTGCTGCAATGAACATGTGGGTACAAACATCTTAAAAGATTAAGGTTTTCAGGTTTTTTTGGGTAGATGCCCAATAGAGGGATGGCTGGGTCATATGATAATTCCATTCCTAATTTTTTGAGGAATCTCCATACAGCCTTCCATAGTGGTTGTACCAGTCTACGTTACCCCCAGCAGTGTATGAGGGTTCCTTTTTGTCCACAGCCTCTCCAGCACTTGTTATCCCTTGTCTTGTTGATTATAGCCATTCTAACAGGTGTCAGATGGTATCTCATTGTGGTTTTTATTTGCATGTCCCTAATTGCTAGTGAAGTGGAGCATTTTTTCATATATCTGTTGGCCATATGTATGTCTTCATAAGAGAAGTGTCAGTGAAGGTCATCTGCCCATTTCTTAATTGGATTGCTTGTTTTTTTCTTGTTGAGTTGTACAAGTTCTTTGTATCTTTTTGATATTAGCCCCTTATCAGAGGCATTGTTTGCAAATATTTTTTTCCAGTAGGCTGGTTGCCTCTTTGCTTTGTTGATGGTTTCCTTTGCAGCACAGAAGCTTTTCAGCTTGATAAGGTCCCATTTGTTTAATATTATTATTATTATTTTGTTAAATTTAATGAGGTCATATTGGTTGGTAACAATTAGATAGTTTCCAGATGTACAAGTCCACATCACATCACTCATGCATCGCATTATGTGCCCACTATCCAGAATGAGATCTCCCTCCACCACCACATATCCAGTGCCCACTCCCAACTCCCCCAAAACTCTCTCTCCCTCCTCCTCCCCCCTCTCCAGGTAACCACCAAACTATTGAGTGTGTCCATAATGCTGGTGTCCTCTCCCACCTCCCTTTCCTGTCTCCCTCATTCCTCCTCCCCTTCCCTCAGGTAATCACCAAGCTATTGAGTGTGTCCATAGGTCTCTGTGTCTCTGTTACTTTCAGTTTGATATTCCACCTATAAGTGAGGTCATATGTTTTCTGATTCTTTCAGTCTGACTTATTTCGCTTAAGATGGTCTCTAGTTCCATCTATGTTGTCACAAATGACTGTATTTCATCATTTCTTATCTCTGAGTAGTATTCCATTGTGTAAATGTACCACATCTTCTTTATCCAGTTACCTATCGAAGGGCATTTTGGTTGTTTCCATGTTCTGGCCACTGTGAACAGTGCTGCGATGAACATGTGGGTACAAACATCTTTGAAGATTAAGGTTTTCAAGTTGTTTGGGTAAATGCCCAGTAGAGGGATCGTAATTCTATTCCGAAATTTTTGAGAAATCTCCATACAGACTTCTATAGTGGTTGTACCAGTTTACATTCCCACCAGCAGTGTATGAGGGTTCTTTTTTGTCCACAGCCTCTCCAGCACTTGTTATCCCTTGTCTTGTTGATTATAGCCATTCTAACAGGTGTAAGATGGTATCTCATTGTGGTTTTTATTTGCATCTCCCTAATTGCTAGTGAAGTGGAGCATTTTTTCATATATCTGTTGGTTGTATGTATGTCTTCATGACAGAAGTGTCTGTTAAGGTCATCTGCCCATTTTTTAATTGGATTGCTTGTTTGTTTCTTGTTAAGTTGTACAAGTTCTTTGTACATTTTTCATATTAGCCCCTTATCAGAGGCATTGTTTGCAAATATTTCTTTTCAGTTGGTTGGTTGCCTCTTTGCTTTGTTAATGGTTTCCTTTGCAGCACAGAAGCTTTTTAGCTTGATAAGGTTCTGTTGGTTTGTTTGTGCTTTTACTTCCCTTGCCAATGAGGTCAGATTCATAAAGTCCTCCCTGAATCCCAGGTCTATAAGTTTAGTGCCAATGTTTTCTTTTATGCAATTTATTGTTTCCTTTCTTATTTGGAGGTCTTTAATCCATTTTGAGTTAATTTTGGTATATGGTGAGAGATCGAAGTTCCCATTCAGCCTTTTGCATGTGGTTTTCCAATTTTCCCAGCACCATTCATTGAAGAGGCTTTCTTTTCCCCACGGTATATTTTTTGTTCCTTTATCAAAAATAACCTGTCTATAAATTTGTGGGTTTATTTCTGGGAATTTAATTCTGTTCCATTGGTCTGTGTGTCTGTTTTTCTGCCAGTACCAAGCTGTTTTCATTACGAAGGCTTTGTAGTACAGATAAACATTAGGCAGTGAGATGCCCCCAGCTTTATTCTTCTTTCTTAGGATAGCTTTTGCGATTCGTGGTCTTTTGTAGTTCCATACAAATTTGATGATTTTAAAAATCTATTTCTTGAAAGAATGACTGTGGGATTTTGATGGGAATGGCAATGATTCTGAATATTGCTTTGGGGGTATGGCCATTTTAAGAGTGTCTTATAGTTTTCAGTGTATAAGTCCTACACGTTCTTTGTTAGATTTATTCCTAGGTATTTTATTTTTTTGTTTGCAATGGCAAAGGGAATGGATCTTCTCATCTCTCTTTCTGAAGTTTTATTGTTGGCATACAAAAATGCAGTTGATTTTGGGACATTGATTTTGTAGCCTGCAACTCTACTGTATTTGTCTATTATTTGTAATAGATTTCTGACAGAGTCTTTAGAGTTTTCTGTATACAGGATCATGTCATCTGCAAAGAGTGACAGTTTAACTTCTTCTCTCCCGATTCTAATACCTTTTATTCCTTTCTCTTGTCTGATTGCTCTGGCTAGAACTTCCAGAACTATGTTGAACAGCAGTGGTGACAGGGGGCATTTCTGTCTTGTTCCTGATTTTAGGAAAATAGGCTTCAGCTTTTCCTCATTCAGTATAATATTTGCTGAGGGTTTGTCATTGATGGCCTTTATTATGTTGAGATACTTTCAATTCTCATTTTATTCAGTGTTTTTATCATAAATGAATGTTGTATATTGTTGAATTCTTTTTCTGCATCAATTGAGATAATCATGTGGTTTTTATCCTTTGTTTGGTTTATGTGCTGGATTACATTGATTGATTTGCATATGTTGAACTATCCTTGTGTCCCTGGGATGAATCCCACTTGGTCATGGTGAATAATCTTTTCAATGCATTGTTGTGTTCTGTTAGCTAAAATTTTATTTAAGATTTTTGCATCAGTGTTCCTCAGTGAGATTGGCCTATAGTTTTCCTTTTTGGTGTTGTCTTTCCCAGGTTCTGATATTAAGAAGATATTAGCTTCATAGAAAGAGTTGGGTAGTACTGCCTTCTCTTGAATTTTCTGGAGTAGTTTGAGGAGGATGGGCGTTAGTTCTTCTTTGAATGACTGGTAGAACTCATTGGTAAAACCATCTGGTCCAGGCCTTTTGCCTTTTGGCAATTTTTGGATAATTGTTTCAAGTTCTGTACTGTTGATTGGTCTATTGAGGTTATTCAAATCTTCTTGGTTCAGTTTAGGTAAACTACATGTTTCTAGAAATGTGTCCATTTCCTCTAGGTTGCCAAATTTGTTGGCATAGAGTCTTTCATAATAATCTCTTATGATTGTTTGTATTTCTGCAGCATCAGTTGTAATCTCTCCCCTATAGTCCCGTATTCTGGAAATATGAGATTTTTCTCTTTGTCCTTTGGTGACCCTAGCCAGTGGTTTGTCGATTTTATTGATATTTTCAAAGAACCAGCTCTTTGTGGCATTAATTTTATCTGTTGTTTCTCTATTCTGTATTGCATTAATTTCTGCTTTAATTTTTATTAATTCTTTTCTTCTGCTGGCTTTGGGGGACCTCTTTTCTTCTTTTTCTAGCTCTATGAGATGAGATGTGAGGGTGTTTACTTGTAGTTTTTCTTGTTTCTTGAGCTAGGACTGTAATGATATAAATTTCTCTCTTAATACTGCTTTCGCTGTGTCCCAGAAAGTTTGGAACGTCGTGTTTTCATTGTCATTTGTTTCTTCAAAATATTTAAGCTCTTGTTTTATCTCCTCTTTGCATGTTGTTCAATCTCCACATATATACGGTTCTCTCTGCACTTGATCTTTTGCAATTGATCTCTAGTTTCAATGGTTTGTGGTCTGAGAATACACTTGGTATGATTTGGATGCCCTTAAATTTAGTGAGGTTGGATTTAAGTCCCAGGATATGGTCTATCCTTGAAAGTGTTCCATGTGCACTAGAGTAAAATGTATAGCCCTGTGTTGCAGGATGGAATGACCTGTAAATGTCAATTATGTCAATTTCCTGCAATGTATCATTTAAAGCTACAATTTTCTTATTTATTTTCTGCTTTTGATGATCTGCCCAATGTTGTCAGGGGGGTGTTTAAAACTTCTACTATAATTGTATTTTTGTCAAATTCTCCTTTTAGATCTGTTAGTAGTTTCTTTATAAATTTTAGTGCTTTCTGATTGGAGGCAAATATATTCATGAGTGTCATGTTTTCTTGATGTATTGTGCCTTTTATCAAGATGTAATATCTATCTTTCTGTCTTATTATTTTTTTTATCCTGATGTCTTTTTCATCAGAAATCAGTATGGCCACTCCAGCTTTTCTGTGACTGCCATTTGGCGGAAGTATTGTTTTCCATCCTTTTAACCTGAGTCTATTTTTGTCTCTGTGGCTAAGGTATGTCTCTTGTAGGCAGCATATGTTTGGATTTTGTTTTTTAATCCAGTCTGCTACCCTGTGCCTCTTTATTGGTGAATTCAATTCATTTACATTTAGGGTGATGATTGATAGATGAGGAAATCCTGTATCCATTTCTTCTTTCCTTTTTATTTTTTTGTTGTCCCAACTTTTCTTTGTTTATTTTGATTTCTTGATTCAGGCCGAATAGCCTACTTCAGTATTTCTTTGAGTGCTGGTTTGAGCTGGAGAATTCCCTGAGCTTCTGGATATCTGTAAAGGCCTTAATTTCTCCTTCATATCTAAAGGTTAATTTTACTGGATAGTTGATTCTTGGTTGCAAATTTTTCTCTTTTAATATTTTTAAGATTGGGCTCCACTGCCCCTGGCTTGCAGAGTTTCTCCTGAGAAGTCTGGTGACAGCCTGATAGTTTTTCCTTTGAAAGTTATATTTTGTTTTTCCCTGGCAACCTTGAGGATTCTTTCTTTGTCTTTGGTTTTTGTCATCTTCATAACAATGTGCCTTGGAGAAGATCTGCTAGGGTCTAGGTAGTTAGGGCTCCTGATATTCTTTTGGATTTGTGGCTGTAATTTTTTTCAGAGGTTAGCAAAATTCTCATCCACTATTTGTTTTAGTAGACTCTGAGAAGATTTCATCTCGCTTCCCCTATTAATCTAATATTGTTCTTTCTGATGGAGTCAGAGAGTTCTTGTACGGCTCTTTCATTTCTCTTGATTCTCATTTCCCTTTCTTCTTCCCTCTGTGACATTTCCTTGTTTCTATCTTCGATTTCACTCATCCTTTCCTCTAGCTGATCAGCTCTGTTTCCTATGCTGGCCAGTTCTTTTTTCAGCTCTCCCATGATGCCTTTCATTTCAAGGAGTTCCTTTTGGTTCTGCTCTAGATTCTCAATTTTATCGGTAAAGTACTCATTTTGCTCTGAAAATTTCTTGTTGAGGTCATTTAACTGTATCTGGGTACTTTGCCGGGACTGAGTGAGCTCTGTGAGTGTTTTGAGTATTGCAGCCCTGAATTCTGTTTCACTTAGATTTGATTCCAAGTGTGCAAGGTCCTTTACTAAAGACTGCCTCTGATCTTCTGGAGGGGCTTTGGATTCTGAGGTGTGCATTGTGTTTGATGTGGTTCTTTTTGCTTTAGGCATGAGTATGTTTTCCCTCTGGGGGGTTGCCTATCAGATGGGCTTCTCTTTATTTTTTCTTTGGGGCTCAGTTGTGGGAGGAGTAGATTTTGGGAGAGGGTTGGGGGAATTAGACAGCTTCTGTGTCCTGGGGCACTTCAGGTTGCTGTATTAGCTGTTACAAATCAGGGTATTGAGGGTGTGGTCAGGTGTGGGGGTGTGTGAGTAGGAGCTAAGGTGGGCCTGAGACACAATAGCAGATTCCTCTTTCAGCAGGGGGGCTGGTGGTTCAGTGGGGGTGGGGTGTAGGAGCTCAGGTCTTTCTGCTTTCTGCTTGGCTGCTTTTCCTTTAATCGAGTCTGTGAGTCGTATTTGCAGGGCAGTGGCATGGATGGGCCGGGGCTTGGCAGAAGTCCGGTCAGCCAAGCAGGAGAGGGCGCAGTTGTGGCCTCCTTAGCAGTGCATCGAAAGCCCAATATGCCACGCAGGCAGGGGCGCCGTGGCAGCCTGGTCAGCGGTGCACCAAAAGCCAGGTCGCGCGTGAGTGTGTCAGCGCCACAGTGGACTGGTTGGCGATCTGGTCGCATGCGCGGGCATCGGTGCCATGGCGGCCGGTTGGCAGCCCACGCGTGAGCTGCAGCACTGCAGTAGTCAGGTTGGTAGACGGTCATGCGCTCAGGTGGTGGCACTGCCGTGGCCCAGTTGGCAGCCGGTTGTGCACTTGGGTGGTGGCTCCATGGTGGCCTGTTTGGCAGCCCAATTTTGGGTGCGGGTGGCAGCGCCTCGGCAGCCCAGTGAGCGGGGCGCCAAAAGCCCCATCCCTTGTGAGTGGATGGCGGTGCCTCCTCTGCCTGGTGGGCAGGGCAAGGGTGCCGAATGCTGGTCTCACGCGTGGGTGACGACGTTGCAGCGGCTCAGTTGGCAGTCCAATTGTGCACGCAGGCTGCGGCTCTATGGCGGCCTGGTCAGCATGGCGTCAAAAGCCCTGGGCGCACAGGCTGCATCTCGACTGGCAGCTGCTCTTGGCCTGTGGCTCTGTTGAGACCGCTGGATTTACTCTAAGCACGTTTAATGCAGCTGTGTCCATTAAAGCCACAGCCCTCACTCCAAGAGCCCTGTCCTCAGAAGGCGCTCCCTCACAGTCAATCTCCTCTGTAAATCAGGGGTGCTAAGCTGCTGTGGGCTGGTGCCCTGCTCTCACCCCGCCCGCCGAGAAGTGCAGCCGCCCTGCTCCACAGTCCCTGTTCCACTTTAGGCTCTGTGATCTGATTAGGGCACTGCGTGCTGTCCCTTGAGTTCCGATGTTAAATTGTCCACAGTCTTGTGGGGCTTCCACACTCCTTAGGTCTCAGCTTCCAGCCAGCTCTCGATCGAGCTTCACTTTGACCATAGTCCCCCAATCCCCCTTTGTTTTTGCCAGACCTGGGCCTCGCTCAGCATCCCTGTTTCCAAACTGCTGCTTCCCCTTCCCTCTCCCGCTCTTCCCTTTTTCCTCTAACCTTTGGGTGTTGTTCTGCGTTGTGTGGTTCTCTTAGTTGAGGGTGCTTCTCAGGGTTTCCTGTGTGGATTCCCCTTTGTTCATAAGTCCCTTCCCAAGCAGTTATCAGGGTTCTCATCTCATGCCACCATCTTTTCTCCTCCTATATTCGTCTTTCAATTCCATTTCCGTTTCAATTGCTTGGACTTTATTTCCAGAAATTCTGATTAAATAGGCCAGAGTTAAAGGCCTAGAAATTGGATTTATTTATTTATTTACTGTTATATATATTTTTTCTTTTATTGTTAAATTTGTTAGGGTTACATTGATTAATAATAATTATTTAGCTACTCTTTCCATCACCATATATTAATTCCTCCTCCCTCCAATTGCAGCCCTCCTCGTTATCCTCTGGTAACCACTAAACTATTGACTATGTCCAAGAGATTTTGTTTTTTTGTTGCTTTTAGTTTTATATTCCATATATGAGTGAAGTCATGTGATTCTTAGCTTCTTCTGTCTGACTTATTTTGATTAGCATGATGATCTCAAGTACCATTTATATTGTTGAAAATGGTAGTATTTCATCTTTTCTTATAGCTAAAGAATATTTCATTGTAATTTATATATAAACCACAGCTTTTTTATCCAGTCATCTATCAAGGGGCACTTTGGTTGTTTCCATGACTTGGCCACTGTGAACAGCAGTGCACTGAACATTGAGGTACGTGTTTTTATGGACTAAAGTTTTCAAGTTGTTTAGGTAGATACTCAGAAGAGGAATTTCTGGGTCATAGGTAGCTCCATTCCCAGTTTTCTTTTCTTCTAATTTTTATTTTATTTATTTATTTATTTTTACATTTTATGCCCTCTACCCATGCCCTCCCAGCCCTCCCTCCCTCACCTCCCCACCCCCATGCAACCACCAAACCACTGACTGTGTCCATTAGTTTTTGGTTTTTTGTTACTTTCAGTTTTATATTCCACCTATGAGTGAGGTTATATGTTTCTTGATTCTTTCAGTCTGACTTATTTCACGTAATAAGACATTTTCAAGATTTGTCCATGTTGTAACAAATTGATGTATTTCATTTTTACTTACTGCTGACTAACATTCCAATGTGTAAATGTACTGCAACTTTTTCATCCAGTCATCTATCGAAGACACTTTGGTTGTTTCCATGACTTGACCACTGTAAACAATGCTGCAATGAACACTGGAGTCCATATATCTTTGCGAATTAAGGTTTCCAGGTTTTTTGGGTAGGTACCCAGAAGAGGGGTTGCTGAGTCATATGACAATTACATTCCTAATTTTTTGAGGAGTCTCCATATAGCCTTTCATAGTGGTTGTATCAATTTACATTCTCACCAGCAGTGTATGAGGGTTCCTTTTTGTCCACAGCCTCTCCAGCATTAATTACTCTTTGTCTTGTTGATTATAGCCATTCTAACAGGTGTGAGGTGGTATCTCATTGTGGTTTTAATTTGCATTTCCCTAATTGCTAGTGATGTTGAGCATTTCTTCATGAATCTGTTGGCTGTTTGTATGTCTTCGGGGGAGAAATATCTGTTTAGATCTTCTGTCCATTTTTTAATTGGGTTGTTTGTTTTTTGTTGTTGAGTTGTATGAGTTCTTTATATAGTTTATATATTAGCCCCTTATCAGAGGCATTATTTGGAAATATTTTCTCCCATTCGATTGGTTTTATTTTTACTTTGTTGATGGTGTCCTTTGCTGTGTAGAAGTTTTTTAGTTTGATATAGTCCCATTCATTTATTTTTGCTTTTACTTCCCTTGCCTTTGGGGTCAAGTTCATAAAGTGCTCTCTGAGCCCAAGGTGTATAAGTTTAGTACTGATGCTTTCTTCTATGCACTTAATTGTTTCGGGTCTTATGTAGAGGTCTTTAATCCACTTTTAGTTAATTTTGGTATACGGTGAGAGTTCGTAATCCAGATTCATTCTTTTGCATGTGGTTGTCCAATTTCCCCAGCGCCATTCACTGAAGAGGCTTCTTTTTCTCCATTGTATATTTTTTTGCTCCTTTGTCAAAAATTATCTCTCCATGTGTTTGTGGGTTTATTTCTGGGTTTTTTTAATTCTGTTCCATTGGTCTGTATGTCAGGGAGAGTGATGCCTCCAGTCTTACTCTTTTTATGGAGGATTGCTTTGGCAATTCAGGGCCTTTTGTGGTTCCATATGAATCTCATAATTTTTTAATTTATTGTTTGAAAGAATGTCTGTGGGATTTCTATTGGAATTGCATTAAATCTGTATATTGCTTTAGGTAATATGTTCATTTTAATTATGTTTATTCTTCCAATCCATGAACACAGAATATCTTCCCATTTCTTTGTATCTTCTTCAATTTATTTTAATAGTGTCTTATAGTTTTCTGTGTATAAGTCCATCACATTATTTGTTAACTTTATTCCTAAGTATGTTACTGTGTTTGTTTTGATCACAAAAGGTATTGTTTCTCTCATTTCTTTTTCTGAAGTTTCATTGTTTGCATATAAAAATATTGTAGATTTTTGTACATTGATTTTATATCCTGCATCTTTACTATATTCATTTATTATTTGTAATAGTTTTCTGGTGGAATCTTTAGGGTTTCCTGCATAAAGGATCCTGTCATCTGCAAAAAGTGAGTTTCACTTCTTTATTCCCAATTTGGATGCCTTTTATTTCTTTTTCCTGCCTGATGGCTCTGGCTAGAACTTCCAGCACTATACTGAATAGCAGTGGTGACAGTGGACATCCCTGTTTTTTTCAGATTTTAGAAGAAAAGGTTTCAGTTTTTCCCATTCAGTATGACATTCGCTGAGGTTTTGTCATATATGGCCTTTATTATATTGAGGTATTTTCCTTCTGTACCCATTTTATAAGTGTTTTGATCATAAATGGATGTTGTATCTTGTTGAATACTTTTTCAGCATCAATTGATATAATCATATGGTTTTTATCTTTTATTTTGTTTATGTGGTGTATCACAGTGCTTGATTCGCATATGTTTAACCATTCTTGTGCCCCTGGGATCCCACTTGATAGTGATGTATAATTTTTAAATGCATTGCTGTATTCTATTTACTAGTATTTAGTTTAATATATTTGCAGTGGTGTTCATGAGAGATATTGGTCGATAGATTTCCTTTTTTGTGATGTCTTTGCCAGACTTTGGTATTAGGGTAATATTGGCCTCATAGAATGAATTGGGAAGTATTGCTTCTTCTATTTTTTTGTAAGAGTTTGAGAAGGATAGTTGTTAGTTCCTCTTAGAATGCCTGGTAAAACTTATTAGTGAGATCATCTAGTCCTGGATTCTTGCTTTGGAGGAGTTTTTGGATGATTGTTTCAATTTCCATCCCATTGATTGGTCTGTTTAGGTTTTTCAATTCTACTTGATTCAGTCTAGGTAGACTATGTGTTTCTGAAAACTTGTCCATTTCTTCTAGGTTGCAAATTTTGGTGGCATATAGTCATTCATAGTATTCTTGTATGATCCTTTGTATTTCTGTGGTATCAGTTGTAATTTCCCCACTTTCATTTCTAATTTGGGTTATTTATGTATTTTTTCCTTTTCCCTTGTTGAGCCTAGCCAGGAGTTTGTCAATTTTATTAATTATTTTGAAGAACCAGCTCTTTGTTGCATTAATTTTTTCTATTGTTTTTTTATTCTCTATTTTATTTAGTTCTTTAATTTTTATTATTTGCTCCCTTCTGCTGGCTTTGGGTGGTTTTTATATGTTTTCTAGTTCTTGAAAATGTAATATTTAGTTTTTACTTGAGATTTTTCTTGTTTCTTGAGATAGGCCTGTAGTGATATAAATTTCCCTCTTATTGCTGCTTTTGCTGCATCCCAGTAATTTTGATATGTTGTATTTTCATTGTCATTTGATACTATGTATTTTTTAATCTCTTCTTTCATTCTTTGATTCAGTCATTTTTTAATAACATGTTGTTTAATCTCTGTGTATATGTGGTTTTTCCTGCTTTCTTTTTGTAGCTGATCTCCAATTTCAAAGCTTTGTGATCAGAGAATACACTTGGTATTATTTCAATCTTCTTAAATTTGCTGAGGCTAGCTTTGTGTCCCAACATGTGGTCTATCCTTGAAAATGTTCCATGTGCACCAGAAAAGAATGTATAGTACTGTGTTGTAGGATGAAATATCCTATAAATGTCAACTATGTTCAATTGCTGTAATGTATCATTTAAAGCTGCTATTTCCTTATTTATTTTCTGTTTTGATGATTTATCCATGGCTGTCAATGGGGTGTTTAAGTCCCCTACTATAATTGTGTTTCTGTGAGTTTCTCCTTTCAGATCTGTTATTAGTTGCTTTGTAAATTTTGGTGGTTCTTGGTTGGGGGCATATATATTAATAAGTGTAATATCTTCTTGTTGTATTGTCCCCTTTACCATTATGAAATATCCATCTTTGTCTCTTGTTATTTTTTGATCTTGGTATCTGCTTCATCAGATACTACACCTGCTTTTCTCTGGGTGCCATTTGCTTGGAGTATTTTTTTCAACCCTTTCACTTTGAGTCTGTGTTTATCCTTGTGGCTGAGGTGTGTCTCTTGTAGGCAGCATAAAGTTGGTTTTTGTTTTTTCATCCAGTTTGCTAGTCTGTGTCTTTATATTGGTGAGTTCAGTCCATTTACATTTAGGATGATGATTGATATATGAGGATTTCCTATAGCCATTTTATGTTTTGTTTTCTGGTAGCTCTTTATTTTTAATTGCTTCTTTGCTTTTTCATTTCTATCGGTAATTTTATTTTGATGGTGTTTATGACTGTTTTTTCTGTGTTCTCTTCTTTTATTGTTAGGTGTCCCAGTCTTAGGTTCTTTTTCAGTGGTTACCATGAACTTTATATAAAAGAAAATTTCATATATGCAGAGGTTCCTTTTCTTAAAGGTGTTTCTTACCTTCATTCTCATTGGAAATTTAAATCTTTACCTCCTCCCCTTTTATGTTTTTGTTATTCCAGTTTATCCCTATTTATTTTTACTTTTTGTTTCAGGTCCAATTGCCTCCTTCAATATATCTTGAAATGCTGGCCTTGTGCTGGAGAATTCCTTCAATTTCTGTATGTCTGTCGAAGTCTTTATCCCTCCTTCATATATAACTTTACTGGGTACAGGATTCTTGGCTAGTAGTTTTTCTCCTTTAGTATTTTGAATGCTTTGTTTCTTTCCCCTCTGGCTTATAGAGTTTCTCTTGAAAAATCTGTTGATAGTCTGATGGGTTTTTCTTTATAAGTTATGGTGTTCTTTTTTTCTGGCTGCCTTGAGGATTCTTTCTTTCTCTTTGACCTTTGAATTGATATCTTCAGTATACTATGCCTTGGAGAGGGTCTGGTAAGATTCAAGAATCTAGGGGTCCTATTTCCTTCTTCAATTTGGGATTCCAGTTCTTGCCATAGATTTGGGAAATGTTTATCTACTATTTGTCTGAACAAATTCTCTGTGCCTATCTCATCCTCAGATTTCTCTGGAATACCTATTATTCTTATATTATTTTTTCTAATGGGGTCAGATTGTTCTTATAGATATGCTTCCCCTTTTTTTAGCTTTTAGGTCTCTCTCTTCTTCCTTCTGTGACAATTCTAAATTTTTGTCTTTTATTTCACTAATTCTTTCCTCCATTTGGTTCGCTCTGCTTCCAATGCTAACTATTTCAGTTTTTATTTCTTTTAGTGTGTTGTTCATTTCCAGAATTTCTATTTTCTTCTTTTTTATAGATTCAGTTTCCTTTCTGAGGTCACTTAGCTCCCTCTGTGCACTCTGCCAGTTTTCTTTGATCTCTTTGAGTGTTTTCAGAATTGCAGTCTTTAATCCTGTGTCATTTAGCTGATATGTTTTTATATCTTCAAGTTCCTTTTCTGGAGGTTTCTCTCTTTCTTTCTGGGCACATTTGTTTACAGGGGTGTTCATCACTGTTGGAGCATTTCTTTTCCTGGACATGAGGACTTTTCCCCTGGTAAATATTTGACAAAATCTTTTTTTTACTTCTTAGCTGGTGTGGCTGCACTGTCTTGTAATATTTTATTTTATTTATTTGGTTTTCTCACAGTGGGAGACTTCCTAGAAGGTGAACCTCTCTTTGACTCAGGTGTTGGTCTCTGTATGCTTCCTCTTTGGGAGGATATGGTAGGTGGTGATATTCTATGCCTCCAAGATCCCACTGCTGTCAGAAGCTGCCACACCTGTGCTTCAGTTTTCCTAGACCTCTCTGCTGGGAAAGGTTGGGGTGGGGTTTCCTGGGAACAGCACAGGTCTGCCTGAGTCACAGGGAAATGGTGGCCTCCCTTTGCTGGCCCCAGTGAGAAGAGTGGGGATAAGGTTCACCAGGAAAGGCTACACCATGGGGCAATGTCCACCTCCTGGCAACAGCCCACCAAAGGTGGGCTCTGGGGTGGGCCGGTGGGGTGAGCTTTGGTCAGTCTCTCCCCTCCTGTCTCTGGGCCAGCCACTGGGTCATTCACTGGTTTGAGCTCCACAGCGTGTCTCCACACAACTCCCTTTTTTTCTCTCTCACTCACCTCCCTTTCTCCAGCTTTAGATATTTTCTTGCGATGAGTGGGCCCCTCAGCCAAAGCTGTGTGTTGCTTAGGGATTCTCTGGTTGAAATTTAGTTGTTTAAATTGTTCTTCCCAGAAGAGGTTTCAAGAGCTCCTCTCGTGCTGCCATGTTGTTTTTTTCTGGAGAATCTCCATACTATCTTCCAAAGCAGTTGTAGCAATTTGCATTTCCACCAGCAGTGTACAGGGGTTCATTTTTTCTCCATAGCCTCTACAGCACTTGTTGTTCCTTGTTTTGTTGATTATAACCATTCTAACAGGTGTAAGGTGATATCTCACTGTGGTTTTGATTTGCATTTTCCTAATAGCTAGTGAAGTTGAGCATTTTTTTATATGTATGTTGGCCATTTGTATGTCTTTGTGGGAGAACTGTCTGTTTAGGTCTTCTGCCCATTTTTTAATTGGATTGCTATTTTTTATTGTTGAATTGTACAAGTTCTTTATATATTTTAGATATTAGTCTCTTATCAGAGGCTAATATAAAAATATTTGCAAATATTTTTTCCCAGTTGATAGGTTGCCTCTTTGTTTTGTTGATGGTTTCCTTCACTGTGCAGACGCTTTATAGTTTGGTAAAGTCCCATTCATTTATTTTTGCTTTTATTTCACTTGTCTTTGAGGTAAGGTTCATAAAGTCCTCCCTGAACCCAAGGTCTATCAGTTTAGTACTAATGTTTTCTTTTATACAATTTATTGTTTTGTGTCTTATTTAGAGGTCTTCAATCTATTTTGAGTTTATCTTGGTATATGGTGATAGATCACAGTTCAGATTCATTTTGTGTGTGTGTGTTAAATCTATTTATTTTATTTTATTTTTTTTATTTTTTGTTAAATTTATTGGGGTGGCATTCCTTGGTAACAACTACATAGTCTTCAGGTGTACAACTATACATTACATCATCTACGCATTGCATTATGTGCTCACCACCCAGAATCAGCTCTCCTTCCATCACCATATATTTGATGTCCCCTCCCTACTTCTCCTCCCACCCAATTCTCCCTCACACATTCCCTTTACCTTCAGGTAACCACCAAACTAGTTACTGTGTCCATGAGTTTTTGCTTCCTTGTTACTTTCAGTTTTATATTCCACCTATAAGCAAGGTCATATGTTTCTTGGTTCTTTCAGTCTGATCTATTTCACTTATTAAGATGGTTTCAAGTTTCATCCATGTTGTCACAAATGGCTGTATTTCATGTTTTCTTATCGCTGAGTAGTATTCCATTGTGTAAATGTACCACATCTTTATCCAGTCATCTGTCAAAGGACACTTTGGTCGTTTCCATAACTTGGCCACCGTGAACAGTGCTATGATGAACATTTGGGTACATATTGAACATTAGGGTACATATATCTTTGCAGATTTGGGATAGATACCGAGAAAAGGGATTTCCAGGTCATATGGCAATTCCATTCCTAATTTTTTTGAAGAATCTCCACACTGCTTTCCATAGTGGTTGTACCAATTTACATTCCCACCAGCAGTGTGTGAAGGTTTCTTTTTTCCACAGCCTCTCTGGCGCTTGTTATTCTTTGTCTTGCTGATACTACTCAGCGATGAGAAATGATAAATTACAGTCATTTCTGGCAACATGGATGGACCTAGAGACTATCTTATTAAGCGAAATAAGTCAGACTGAAAGAATCAGGAAACACATGACCTCACTTATAGGTGGAATATAAAAGTGAAAGTAACAAAGACACAGAGACCTATGGACACACTCAATGGCTTGGTGATTGCCAGAGGGAGGGGGAGGAGGGGGGAGGGAGAGAGGGAGGGAAGGTGGGAGAGGGCACCAGCATTATGGACACACTCA
>PVKE010030319.1:0-19704 GCA_004027555.1 Craseonycteris thonglongyai
TTTTCACATTTATAGAGAGAAATTATCTTTTTGTCTTCAGTGCATAGTTATTTCTATTTTACTTTTTGACAGATAGAGAGAGAGACAGAGACAGAGACAGTTAGAGAACCGAACTGTGGGAACTCCCCAGTTCAGCACGTGGGTCCTGCCTGGGCCGGAGCCGGGATTCGATCCTCGGTCCTTATGGCCTCAAAGCGAGCGCTCAACCCGCTGAGCCGTCCCGGCTTTTCTCAAGATTATTGATTTTGTGGTAGTACTGATTTTGGGGGGATTTCGAAGATTCCAGCTAATCACCTGGAACAATATTGTCATGTATCTTTGTGAGGGGCTTTAAAGAGAGAAAAAATAGGAGCAGGAACCCACAATACTATGCTTTACTGTTAAAAAGAACAAAACAATACCCAACAACTCTTTAGGCATTATAAAGGTTAAAGATGAGTCTGGATATTGTTCTGTGCCCCTGACCATGATTCTTGTAGGTCTTGGAATGATGTAGAAGAGGTATGTGTACATAGATTAAAAAATTACATATCTACACATATTTTTGTGTCTTATAAGTGAAGAAACTGGTTAAGTTACTTTCTCAAGGTTACACAGCTCTTAAAGAGTCCCCTGATGTTTTTCTGTTCAGTTTGAGCAACATTTTTTTTCTTTACTGTGTGCCAAAAACTGTTATGCACTGCAGATATGAAGATGAGTGAGACATGATAGTCAACTTGAAGTTATAGTGTAGCAGGAGATATAATTTTAATACAGTGATACTTATTCTGATGGAACTGATATTCTGTTTTGTACCAATGTAAGGGAGAGGTTTTAGCTTAGTCTGAGAACTTAGGAAAGCCTTCTCGGAGGTGAATCCCTACTTGAAAAATGAATAAGAAGTGTAACTTATAAAGGAGGTATATATCCTGCTTTTCTCTGAGGCCACTGCAGAAGTGGTCTACTTTATATAATGCCACATTATATCAGTGTCTCTTTAAGGGTGGCAATATGGAATGGAAAATATAGTGTGGTTATTTCATAAAGGTGTCTTGAGTAAATTCTTCCCTTCTCCCCCAACCTCACCACCACTACCAGGAATGGTGGGCAAAGTTTCCATAGTACAGGGTTATTTCTATTTCTTCCAGGCCCTCTAGAAAGAAAAAAGGTTTATTAGGACAGCTCTAAAGGTCTTCTTCTTAAAGATCTTTAAGAAGAAGATTAAGTACTCCCAGGGGACCAGCTTAGAACATTTTAAACTGCTTCTGTAAACTTTGACTTCAGAGGACAGCTCTTGGAAACTCTCTTTCAGGGCAAACAAATCCTGACTGCTTCTTCTGACCTTAGCTATGCTGATTTGTCTACCTTTTCTTTAATTGGTCTGCCACACGTTTATCTGTCCTATCCTCCTGACTGACTGCTGACTCCCAGCTTTCCCTGTTCTGCTTGCCTGAGTCTTTTCTAGCCACCTGACTTGTGCAGGCCTCAGATTTCAAGCTGAAATATGGTAACTTGGACAGTGCATGCCCAGCTCCTGGCTGACAGCTAGCCTGTCCACCAGCCTTTTCCTGGGCCAGGGCACTGGGTTGCTTGGTAGCAGTGACTCACTCTACCTTCCTTCAGTATACACACATATGGGTGAGGCACACCCATATCTCAGGAGGGGCAAAACCAAGACTAGAAAGGGAAAGAAAAGAAAAACCTTTTAAGGAAGGTCTAGAGGGAGTGAAATCTAAGGTATTTAAAGACAGCCCTCCAAAGTTCATTCATTCAGAAAATGTGTGAGTTCTTTCTGTGTCAGGATTCCAAAAAATTATTGATATGAAGCACTTTTATGGACCATTTTTATCCCTCTATTATTGTACTTGTCACATAGTTTTATGCTAGGTAAGGAAGTTTTTGTGACTAAACTCTCTGTGTTATCTTAGATTCCAAGGTTGTACATAAATACTGGTTATAGGTTGAAATGAAATTATAGCTATTGACCTGTGAATTTAGGGATTGTCAGACAATATAAGGTCTAATATAAAATCTTATGAGTATCTACTATATTGAAACAGAAGGAATGATTTCCTATACTTGGGCAAATACTCTCATATTGTGGAAGCAAGACTGTCAGGAAAGTGCTGAAGTTTTCCAAATGTTGCTTTCAGTTCGTGAAAAGAAACTGTTGGGTATTCTGTGAGCCTTTACCCTTAGGCAACACTGGTCAGGGATGGGTGGAAGTCAAAAGCTTTTAAAGGATGAGCAGGTAAATGTATTGGGGTTGGGGTGAGCACTGAATACAAGAATGAGATGTTTTAAAATAATACCTGACAATATGTTATATTAAAACTGCAGCAGTGGGGGATGCCGGGATAGCTCAGCAGTTGAGTGTTTGCCTTGCAATCACAAGGTCCAGGATATGATTCCTGGCCCTAGCCAGTACAAACCCTGTATTCTGAACCGTGGTGCAACTGGTAACTGCCAGGATAGCGCAGTGGTGAAGGTTCCCACCCCACGAGGCCCCTTATCCACGTGTGTGGAATGAAACCATGTCACAGCTAATGATGCACAACTTTGTAGACTGATCTGGGCCCTCCCCACTTTCTCTCTGTCTAGCTCTCACCTTCTCTCAGACAATGAAATAAATCTTTAAAGAGAAAAAAAAAAATAACTGCAGCAATGCTATGCTGGCCAAACAAGAGGATGGTAGCATTTACCTGTCATGGTTAGCTTCTGGGCCTTAGTTATCCTCTTACTGGGAATTGGGAAAATTGATACACTCATATATACAATAAGGCAATAGGAAATGGTACTGTTACCAAGAATTCCCCAAAATGTAATCAGTACTTAGTGTATAAAATTCTACTCTTACTCTTTTCTTCAGTATTAGAAAAGGTTGGTGTACATTCAACATTTATTCCAAAAAACTAAATAAGTATGGTTGTAGATCATTCATCTATAGCAGGGGTGGCGAACCTGTGGCACGTGTGTCCAAAGTGGCACGTGGAGCAATTATTTCGGCATGCGGAGCTGTGAATACCATTTAAAAAATTATTGTTTATGCTCTTATAGACATAAAAATAATACCTCTATCTCACTCGATGGGTTGGCACGCAAGTCGAGCGAGTATACTCTTATTTCATAAACTTTGGCACTCAATCGCCAAAGGGTTCGCCACCCCTGATTATAGCGTTTGAACATGTCTTGGCAAAAACAAACAAAACACCCAAAAGACAAAAAAACACAAGCTATTAATTTCTCATATTACTGGAAGAGCAAGTTTGAATTAACCACATACAAAATCCATTCAATATTGCAGTCTTGAAAATAGTCTGTAGCCAATCAAATCAATGCTCTGCAAACATATGAATAATTCTGAGTTCTTACAGAGCTATGTATGATGTATGATTCACTACCAGGAAGATCTCAGTGGAGTTTATTTAAAATACAGTGGTTGGTGATGCAGAAGTCAACTTGGAATCAGATATGAGGCAGAATCAGATATGATGAGGGATGAATAAAACTAAAAAATTGTAGCAGCTAGAAGAGTCTGGAAAAATTAACTCTTTTAAGAAAGAGAATTATTTCCTAGTTATAGAGATTTTCTTATTTAGCTAGTATTATTTCTTATATCTGTGAGACACATTGTTTATATTCTAAAGATCAAATTTAGGCATAGAATGGTTTTGTTCAGGAAAGGATAATGTGTCTTATCTATCAAAATAAACAGTAAAAGAACTCAGTACAAAATTAAAAAATTTTTTTTTGAAGATTTATTTATTTATTTATTTGACAGAGAGAGATACAGAGACAGAGACAGAGAGAAGGGGAAGGGCCCAGTGCAGTCTCCATAGTTGCACATCACTGGTTTTTCCACATAGTTTTCATTCCACAGGTGGGCATGGGACTGCACAGGGTAGGAACTGGGCCAGGGTATTACCCTGGTGAGAACCAAACTGGGTACACTCTCAATCCTCGGTCCCCGGGGCTGCAAAGCGAGCTCTTAACCCACTGAGCCATCCCAGCTTATCCAAAATAAAGTTTATTGAACAACCTGTCATCCGTGATTTTTAATTGTGTTGTCTTTACTTTTTCATAACCCTGTCACAGGGCCTAATGGCTATTGATTGCCCATATACTGGCATTGTGGACTATCGTCAGGTGGCTTTGTCATTTGCCCAAGATTTCCAAGAAGTAGGTGGCTCTGTCTTGACCAATTTTGAAGTAAAAGATATTGAAATGGCTACAGAGAGTCCTTCAAGAAGTAAAGATGGTAAGTCATCCTTTGTCTTTTCTTTTGAATACTTGTATTGACTTCCAAACAAATTTGGGACTGCTTTAGGCTGGGGGAGTGCTGGCAGGAGGGAGTGTGAGGCTAGAGTAGGGTGCAGAGCTGGAGGCCGGTACAGAAGGACAAGAGCGAGATTGGACATTGAACATCGGGGATTTCCTCTGAGTCTCATGCTGATAGAACTAGGTACTGATTGGACACTGCTGACTAGTGCTAAAACCTAAACTGCATGGCTGTTTATATAAAATTAGCACCTAGAGACTTTCCTGTCCTGTAGGTTAGAGTCAGAATCCCTTGGGGATGCTTGTTCAAAATGCAAACTTTAGCATCACCCAGTTTTACTTAATCAGACTGTCATACCGACTCAGCCATTCTGATCTGCCCTTATACCTTTCACCTACCCCTGCCACTTTAGACTACACCTAGTTTGATTCATTTTGCTTTGGGGACAATTAAATAAAAACAAGTGAATTGGTTTGTAAGTTTTGAATTTGCTGTTGGGAAGTTCGAAGAAGAAAAAAAAGTAGTGCAGTATTTATTCTTCCTTGACAGGTTTTTAAGGAGATCTGGATCATCTGAATTATTCTCACAGTGTCCTTCTAAATTCCGAGATAATGAGAAAAGTTGTTTAATAATTAAGATTGTTATAGCTAGGTAGCATAATGAATCAAATTTATGATACAAGTAGATTGTATTCTTCACCTGCTTTGCTTAATGCTTTATAAGACTTTGAGATTCATCTATCTGATGGGGAACTAATTTTACATGTAGTTTATTATTGGAAATTTTTGTGTTGTGATAATTCCTGCTTCTCTCAATAACCTAGAATCCACAAGGACTCAGGTGACCAACATTTGAACAACAAATGTTATAGCATGAATCCTTGGGAAAATACATACTGATTTATGGTGATCCATTTTAGAGCATGGTTTCTAGGTTTGTAGTTCAGAATGAAGCTGGGACTGCCTATGTTGAAGCTGAGGTGGGGAAAGGTTTATAAGTATAGATTAAACAAATTCATATATAATAATCTAAGAAACATGCCAGAGTTTTATATATTGTCAAATATGAAGTTTAATCTTGTTGCTTAGTAAAAAGCTTCAGGAATGAAATGTGGAGAGCAATCATGGTTGTGATAGAAGAAAAAATTTTAAACTTGTTACTAGTGTATTTCAAATAATGTAGGCTTTTTTTCACTAAAAATAAATCTTTCACTAAATTTTTTTTTTTTCAGGGATGAAATATCCAATTGTTATAAGGAATACAAAGGTAATGATTCTTAAGCGAAATTACTTCCATCTATTTTGTCTACTTTTATTCCTTCTTCTTTCTTAAAACATTGAATTAACCACATGCTATATTTTATGTCACCAAATGAAATTTGTCTACTGTAAACTTATTCTGAGATTCTTTGAGAGCAGTGTTACAGCTTTCATTCTAAGAAAGGTTTCAGCTTGCAAATGTATTTATATAGTGATTGTGCCAGCAAATAGGATTATAAACACTTGGAGTGTTTCATTTTAAGGCCAAAATGATAGGTATGTTATTGTTTTACCTACTGATCTACATTAATTTATTAATTTTGCTAATCTGGAAGATTTTGGGAGGGGGCAGTTTATACAGAATGAGATGGACTGCTTGTCTTCATCTTTACATACCGGTAGTCTAAAACAAAACTATTGAATGGTATAGAAATACTGCATTTGCTGTGTGTTCACTGAGTGATCAGAGTTCAGTCAGGAAAGCAGTTATTCATGAGTATAGTAGGATTTATTATAAGAATTAGGCCTTACATAATTGTAAAAGGATCTGGGGAAGTGAAGGTTCAGAAGATTTGGTAGTTCAGAGGTGTATCTGACCTGTTTGGGAAGTCAAGTGTGTCCAGCTACTGAAGTGGAATTGCAAATGGGAAGCTCATGAGGAGATCTGGGGGAGCTCTTGGCCTCTGTGTCTACACCCAAGTAGTGGGTTAGGGCAGCAGTTTGTCAGTAGTTGGTTAGCAGAACTGGATATGGAGCTATAATTCACTTGGCAGTGAGTGTTTGTCATTACCTTGAACTAGAATTCAGTGGTACCTCGATTCACAAACTTAATTCGTGAACTGACTCTGGTCGCGAACCTAATTGGTCGTGAACCGAGGCACAGTTTCCCATAGGGTTCAATGTAAATCCGGTTAATCCGTTCTGACCTTTTTTTTCGGTGTTTGAAGCACCAAAAATATGAAACAAATTACAATACACATTAGTACAGTATAGTAATGTAGAAAGAGAGAACACTAACCTTGCTTGAGATGACTTCTGGTATGGAGGAAGGCAGGTGGGAGACGGTTATTGTTTGGAGGGAGAGTCCCCCTCCATGAGGACATCAGGGGGGTCTCCTTCAGGGGTTTCCTCTTTCCTTTGTCTCCTAGTTGTAGACTTAGTTTTGCTGAAAAATCTGTCCAATGTCACTTGTCTTTTCCTGCGCTGCATAACCCTCCAGAAATGAGAGACCACATTATCATTCATGAGATTTAACACTCTGTTCGTGACAGTTACGTTGGGGTGGTGCTTTTCAAAAAAATCATGGCACTCATGCCACTTTTGCATAATGGATTTTATGGCATCATTGCTAACCTCCTCCCTTTCTTCCTCTTCCTCAGTGGAATGCTCCTCAAGAAGTGCCTTTTGCTGCTTACTGTGGAGTTCAGAAAGTTTTTCCACCTCTTCCAGCACTTGCATCCTCTGCTTGGTTAACATTGTTACTCCTTTTGCAACATCAGCTCCTTTGATGGTGGCTTTGTTTTTCAAAATAGTTGAGATTGTTGACTTTGCCATCTTGTACTCCAGGCCAGATCAGTCACACGAATACCACGGTCATGCTTTTCTACAATTTCCTTTTTCAGCTCAATGGTTATTTTCTTCACAACCTTGCTGTCACCTTTACTACTGCTCTGCACTTTCTTTTTGCCACCATGCTTGCGCTGCATATTCTTGTCACCTGCATTTGCACTTTGCGCATTGTCACTTGCATTTCCACTTGCCACATTGTCACTTGCATTTCCAGTTTGCACATTGTCACCTGCATTGCTGTTCTTGTCACCTTCATTGCTGCTCTGCACTTTCTTCTTTCCACCATGCTTCTTGGGAGCCATATTGGGAGTCCAGTACAGTAACCACTCAAACGGGTGAACTGTACAATACAGTAAGTACAGTATTGTACAGTACAGTGCAGTAGTACAGTACAGTACTGTATGTGCTAAAAGCACAACAAAAATAAAAAAAAGTCACTGAAAGTACTCACAGTGTACTTTTTTCTGTGTCTCTTTCTCTCCACGATCTTCCTACAGAAAGTCACAACCATGTGACAGCCAGGAAATAGCATTAAAATGGCCACGACTCCTGTTCGTGAACTGAAGCGGAGTTCGTGAACCGGAGCATATTTTGATGAACTTTTCTGTTCGTGAATCGAGTTGTTCGTGAACAGAAGCGTTCGTGAACCGAGGTACCACTGTACCTTCAGAGAATCATGACTGGTACTTTACATCTGCCTACCAAATCATATGCAGTTCCTGTTTTGGTCAACAGAATCCCCCAACCATACAGGGAAGGGGATTCTGTCAAGCACATTTCCCTGCACAGTGTAAACCCCCGAAGTTCATCTCTTTTCCACTCAGCATTCATTCACACCTTATAACCACATTACCTACCAAATAAAGGCAGTAGTAAAATTGTGCTTCCACCTACAAGGTGCAGCTATCTTTCATACAACGGGAGACATGCTTACTCTGCAAAAAAGATATGAAGTCTATTTGATTTACTTTTGGGTGAGATTCATTTATTTTCCAGCTAAGTCACATTCCCCTTTTGATATCCTATGACATAAATACTGAAATAAAAGGTTCACCACTATTTAAGCATCTTATATTAGATCAGTAGATCTCCACTGGAGGTGATTTTGCCCTCCAGATGACATTTGACAATGTCTGGAGATACTTTGGCTTTTCACCGCTGGTGGAATGGAGCAGTGCTACTGGCATTTAATGGATAAAGGAAGGCCAAAGTTGCTGCTAACAATCCTACAACATGAGGGACAGGTCCCCACAACAAAGAGGCATCTGGCTCCAAATTTCTATAGTAGTAAGTTGAGAAACTCTGTGATAGATAATGGGAAATGGCAGGGATGGGTGTATTAATCTTCTCAGGCTACCATAACAGAATACCACTGAGTGTCTTGATCAACAGAAATTTATTTTTTCACAATTTTGGAGGCTGGAAGTCTAAGTTCAAGGTGCCATCAAGGTTGGTTTCTGGCGAGAGTTCTCTTAGTTTGTACGGTTGGCTCCTCACTGTGTCCTCACATGGTCTCCTGTGCGCTTGCACATGTGCAGAGAGAAAGAGAAAGCAAGAGAGAGCATGCGAGAGAGCGAGCTATCTTCAGTATCTCTTTCTCTTATAAGAACACCAGTCCTGTAAGATTAGGGCTTCACTCTTGTGACCTTATTTAACCTTAATTACCCCCTAAAGGCTTTATTTCCAAATATAGTGACATTGGGAATTAAGGTTGCAACATGATTTTTGGGGGGCGTGGGGGGATACACAACATAGTTTATAACAATGAGGGAAAAGAAGGAATTGGGTAACTATAGATGAATATGTTTATTTCAAAGTAAGGAAGAAATACTCATAACTACTGCGTTCTTCATTTATGCCATCAATCATGTGGTCATAGCTAATATTTATAGTTTCCTTCTTCCACTATCCATTCCATAGTCCCTTTGCCCTTGGCAAGGATCTTGGCTGATTATGGGTTCCTAGTTTGGTGGGGTAATTCAAACTTTCAGTCCTGAAGTGTCTCTGCCATTAGGACCCCTGCCTGTTTGTGGTTGTAGGTGTTTCCATTAACTTTTATAACAATACATGGGGATACTAAGAGATACCCCAGGAGAGCTATATTTCAGACACATTCCTTATCACCCCCAAGCCCTCTATATGGTAGCAATTGTATTTCTCCTTGAGAGTGAAGATCAATTGCCCCATTCAGTGCACTAATCCTCCCTTGTCTGTTGATTCACTGGCACGAGGAACCCAGAGTGACCATGTGTGGCAGTATGAACTTCTAGTATTATGAAACCATTGCTTATTCTCTAATGGAAGCATTTCTCCCTTGAGAACTAAGTCTTCTGAGCTATTGGAACCCAAAGTTGTGGGGATAGGAAGCAGAAATTTGGATTAGGAGCAGAAACTAATGGATTATTTAAGGAGCTACTTTCATTTTACCTCTTGATTTCCAGACCTATGAATCCTGGCTATGGGAGAAACAATTTCATATATTAGTCGATGACTTAGAACATATAGAACATCCTGGAAGACATTGCCTCAGCCCTGCAAAGGTGTTGCCAGCCAGCCAGTTAACTAGTACTGTTATTGAATCTTCAAAATCCTGTTCCTTTTTGTCACCCAGCAGCTTCAGGATGATGGGGAAAATGATAAGATCAGTGAATTCCACAAGCATGAGCCTATGTTATACCTCATTTACTGTAAACTAAGATCACTGATCAGAGTAACGCTTGTGGGTAAAATACCATAATGTTGAATAAGACATCCTGTAAGTTCACAGATGGTGGTTTTTGCAGAAACATTGTGGGCAGGGGAGACAAATCTATATCCAGAGCAAGTATCTATTCCAGTGAGAACTAAGTGCTGCCTTTTTTTTTTTTTTGGTTTAAGTGATCCAGGGACCATGTCAGTGGCTCTATTGCTCTCTGCAGTTGGCAGATTGAGCATTCAGGAGTGGCTGTAGACACATCAGTTTTGGTAAGTCCATGTTGCTGAGCACACGCATTGCCACCATCCTTGCTGCCATAACCATTTAGTTTGTGAAGCTATTGGGTAAGGACAGGGGTGACTGGGGAAAGAGGCTAAATAACATTCCCAGAACAGGTCATCTGGTGTACTGATGATTAAAATCTTCCTCTCCTGTGGTTACTCTTCAGTGAGCATTGATATGGAACTTAAATATCTTTACCCTCTGAACCTGTTTGGAAGGGTCTATTCATATACCTTTTCTTCAGAAAGCTTTCTTCCTGACCATCAGGCCAAACCATTCATTATTGCACATGAAGCAGTGTCAATCCCTCCTTCTAGTCATTTCTCATTCTAGGTTTAGATAAACAGCCAGGTGTGGTATTCAAAGTTCTGCCCTCTGGGCAGATTTCCCTTCACTGTCTTTGAGGGCCACTCCCAAGTAGGGCTCTGGTGCTATTGCTGTTTACTTTTGAGTGATTCCAGAATGTTTTACAGAACCATTTGTAAAGCAGGCCTCTATTTTCAGTTTTTTGGTCAACTGATCCTGAAGAACTTCCCATAGGATCCCAGGGGCAAGTTGAGAGGGAGGAGGTAATTTAGCATGAGTAGAGGTCACAGAAATTTGAGCCTCTGCAACTTATTTGTGCCTGCAGGACCTATACAACCCTGATCTTGTAAATCCTGTTTCCTTTAATGACAGTGCTGCTGTCCACACCCAATTCTGTGGCTTGGTGAGTCAGACAATACCCTGTTAATAATGGGTAGTTCACAGGGTAACTTGGTGACCTGTGGTCAAATATTGAGTCAAATTCAGAAGCACTTTCTCAAAAGGAGGATAGTTATCTGCAGAGGATGGTATCATTTTTCTCAAAAATCCTACAGTTCTGTGGTCTGATTCACCTATAGGGGCCCAAAGTCTCCATAAATCATCACTATGTGCCACAGACACTTTCATTACCTTCAGATCTTCTGGGTCATGTGGCCCAAGTGACAAAGCAACCAGGATCTCTATTCAAAGAATTAAAAGTCAGTTTTAGCCCTGCTCTCACCTCAGGGACATTTTTAGTAGAATATGGCATCATATGATGGAAGGTAATGCAAGAGCCTATGGGATACCAGTGGATATGTATTTCACCCACGGTTACTATAATTAGTTGCCTTTTATTTTGGCATTTTCCTTTAGTATAGTTAAATAATATAATTTAAAATTTTGAATCAACTTATTAAGTTGAATATCTGTGCTTTTATGAGGATAAAAGAAAAGGGACTTCAAAAAGTTTTGGGGAGAGGAACTGCAAACTAAATATTTATAGACTATATGGGGAAAAGTCTCTTTTAGTTATAAAATAGAAATAGACATGCATAGTTTAATTTTCTTTGAGATTTATTTTATTGTTTTTGACAGAGACAGAGAGAATGGGGAGGGCCCAGAGCAGTCTCCATAGTTGCACATCATCAATTTTCAACATGGTTTCATTCCACACAGACGGGCAGGGGGCTGCGCAGATTGGGAACTAGGCTGGGTGCCTCCTGCCTGGGAGTCATGCCCCCACGAGCCAGGGGCCAAACCGGGGTGCGAGAACTGAAGTGGGGGCCTCCTGCATGGGAAGCATACCTCAGTTCAGCATATAGGTCTGCACAGGCCGAAGCCAGTATTCAATTCTTGGTCCCTGGGGTTACAAAGCGAGTGCTTAACCTTCTGAGCCATCCTGGCTTCCCTTTAATTTTTTAAAGAAATGTGTGTTTGAACAAATGTATCATTCAATGGTTATCTAAATTTCCATTTTGGATGTGAAATTAATGTTACTAAATTTAATTATTGTTTCATATACATAGCATAAAATGATTTCAGAGACCTATGACAGTTAATCGTTTATTTCTTTGGAACTATTCCTTGAGATTTTTAAAGAGAACATCTAGGTCATTTGCATGTTGGTACCATTCTACAAATTCTCTTATCTTCACATTTATCATAATTTATTTACATCTTATGTTCTAAAAACAAAAGAATTGCTGACCTTTCAAAGTAGGAACTAGTAGATTTCTACCACATAAAAATATTTCTTATACTTATGGTATATAACTCTAGATGAACAGGAAAGATAGTAAAATATTTAGAAGAAGGCATTTGTGTGTGTGTGTTTGTGTGTGTGTGTGGTTGTTGTTGCCATAGCCCTTTAACTTCAAGGGTCTTGAAACTTTCATGGTTTAGTCTAGCTGATTTGAACTCACTATGAAGAAGTTTCATCTGATATTTGTCAGAAGTATAACTTGTGTAACTCTTGAAAAGAGGCTTACCTTTGTAGCTAGGAAAATATAGGGTGCATAAATAGATAGAGTATAGCTGAATCAGTAAAGGCTAGAAAGAAAGAATGTTAAAGACAAATGAGAATGCTGTGGCTTCGCAAACAGGTCATTTGGGGAGGAAATCTAAGAACTTGGAGCAAGGAGGTGCTAGTTGTTTACTCTGTAAGAAATAAAGAGATGGATATTAGGGCATGGTGAATTGTGGTTTAATGAAATCATTTAGGAAATAGGGTGGCAAATTTACTAACCTTGGCAGAGGAAATCTGAAAATAGGCAGATGATAATAACAAAATAAAATTTATGAGCAAATACAACAGCCTAAGATTAGTAGTCTTCTTGTTGTTAAAACGAACTTTGACTACAGTGTATGTTCTCAGTAAATGTGGATTGAATAAATGAGATTTTGATAGTAGCCTCAGTTTGCAAAGTAGATATTGACCTGGACAGAGAAATTGGTTGGTAGTGGGTTACTATTGGAGTGTGAAGCAGCCTGTGAGTAACAGGATAATTACTCATGGATAAGACAGGAGAAAACTGTCTGATATATGGAAGAGGCCAAATTGGTGGGGCCATCTAAATGAAGGTTGCTTCTTTATGTAACAGTTAAGAAGTTCCATGCTAGGTCTTAGTAAAATAAGTGTGTGTGTGTCTGCCTGTTTGTTAAGTATCTTCACTAGGTCACCCATTATATTCCTAATTTAATTTAAAGTTCACAGTTTAAGGTGGCATCCTCTTGCATGCCACTACTCTAAGGGTGTAACTGCCACCTAAATGCTGAGGAATTTATTTTGCTGATACTTGTATTTAATTTCCTGCTTTAAAAGGAATAAAAAGAAAAAAAGTCAATTTCTGTGCTCTTTTTCTCTTTTCTAGCATCTGTTTTTTTATTCTTGACCTATTCTCCTCTCAGCTATCTACCAAGAACTATTCTTTTCTTATGCACTAGGGAGAGGAAGTTCAATGTCAGTATGTTGTAACGTGTGCAGGACTTTACTCAGACCGTATTTCCGAGTTGAGTGGCTGCAATCCCAATCCTCGAATTGTACCATTCCGGGGAGATTACCTGCTCTTGAAACCAGAAAAATGCTATCTTGTGAAAGGAAATATTTATCCGGTAGGTAATGATGCTTCTGCCTTCTCACCCTTCTCAAGATGACTGTGGGCAAAAAGGGAATGAAACAAAAACTTTTATCTGGGTCAGAAGTAAAAGATACTTTGGAGCGCTTTTTGTGCAAGCATTTCACCTGTTTTATGTTAAATCCCTAAATCTTTATTCTGACATCATAGTTATTAAATTATACTTCATTGACCACAAGTACATGTCTTCAGAAAGCATGAGTACACCATAGGAAGGATTAGCAAGAAAGAACCTGATTCTTTGTCCTCTCTGGTAGAAGGGGCACTCGTAAGAGAACTTTTCCTTTTTGCATGCCCTGATATCCAACCCTCTTTCTCAGTTCACTAATATGTTGGTGCAGATATAATTGTGATTTTTGCATTGTTGAAATTTGCTCTTTGATATTGGAATACATTCTTAAATAAATGTGGTTATGTTATATACTATTTTAATGCACATTTCTCACTTTATGTATTTTTGTTAATGACTTATTACTTGCTGTTTATTTTATATTTATTTTAGACTATGGAAATCATGTTAGATAACAAGCAAATTTGACCGATTTTCTTATTTGAGTTCAAAATGGGTTGTAAAGCAGTGGAGACAACTCACAATATCAACAATGCATTTGGCCCAGGAACTGCTAATGAACGTATAGTACAGTGATAGTTCAAGAAGTTTTGCAAAGGATACAAGAGCCTGATGATGAGGAGCGTAGTGGCCAGCGATTGGAAGTTGACAACCACCAATTGAGAGCAGTCATCGAAGCTGACCCTCTTACAACTACACGAGAAGTGGCCGAAGTTCTCAGCATCAACCATTCTAGTTGTTCGGCACTTGAAGCAAATTGGAAAGATGAAAAAGCTTCATAAGTGGGTGCCTCATGAGTTACTCGACCGAAAGTCCAAAAAATGGTCTTTTGCAGTGTCATCTTCTCTTATTCTACACAACAGTGAACCATTTCTGGATCAGATTGTGACATGCGATGAAAAGTGGTTTTTATACAACCACTGGTGATGACCAGGTCAGTGGTTGGACTGAAAAAAAAGCTCCAAAGCACTTCCCAAAGCCAGATTTGCTCCAAAAAATAAATAAATAAAGGTCATGGTCACTGTTTGGTGGGCAGCTGCTGGTCTGATCTGCTACAGCTTTCTGAATTCCAACGAAACTATTCCATATGAGAAGTATGCTCAGCAAATTGATGAGATGCACTGAAAACTGCAGCTCCTGAAGCTGGCATCAGTCTACAGAAAGGGTCCAATTCCTTTCCACAACAACCCCAACCACGCATCGCACAACCAACGCTTCAGAAGTTGAATAAATTGGGTTATGAAGTTTTGCCTCATCTGCCATATTCATCTGACCTCTCCCCAACTGACTACCACTTCTTCAAGCATCTTGACAACTTTTTGCAGGGAAAATGTTTCCACAACCAGCAGGATGAGAAATTGCTTTCCAAGAGTTTGTTGAATCCTGAAGCATGGATTTTCAAACTTATTTGAAAACTTATTTGATTACACAAACTTATTTCTCGTTGGCAACAGTGTGTTGATTACAGTGGTTCCTATTCTGATGAATAAAGATGTGTTTGAGCTTAGTTATAATGGTTTAAAGTTCGCAGTCCAAAACCATAATTACTTTTGCACCATCCTAATACCTATAGGTGCAGAAAAGGGGATGTGGCCACTCTGTAGTTTTATGGTATAGGAAACAGCCCTTTAAATGAAGAGCTTATTCTTCTGTCTGGAACTACTAGGTTGAACCAGATGAAATTACCAATATTCAGCTACTTAATGTTTTTGACCTTGCCAAAACATCCATTTCATCTGCTTCAACCTAATACATTCCAACTTGACAAAATCCTGTGCTATAACTGTGTGTTTTTCTGGCAGCACTAATTTTACTTGCCAGCCATACATCCCCAGTTGGGAGGTGGGGGAGTGTGGGGTGAAGGGGAGGGCAAGGCAGGGAATAACCTGAAATAGGACAGTTCTTTTTTCTTTACCCAGAAAAAATAAATAGATGGGACAGTGTGTATTAGTGTCAGTAACATCAGTATTTCCTGTGTGGCATTTCTAGGTATAAGCATGTAAGTAGAAAAGTGTATCTGAATGCAGATAAAAGTAATGCAAATTAAATGCATGGGAAGAAAGTGGTTTATATTACCAGTTGAATGTTTGCATACATAATAAAATGCAGTATGAAATGGGGCTAACTGTATTTGCTGTGTTAAATCCATAGGTCCCAGATAGCCGCTTTCCTTTCCTAGGAGTTCACTTCACACCAAGGATGGATGGCAGTATTTGGCTAGGGCCTAATGCAGTTCTTGCCTTTAAACGAGAGGGTTACAAGCCTTTTGACTTCAGTGCTGGAGATATTATAGATGTGATTACCAAGAGGTAACATTATTTACTTAAAAAATAATTTTATGTGCTTATATTTTTTAATGTGGGAAATTTTATCTTCCTTGTTATTCTATTTATTGGATAAAATCCTCATATTTGTGATGGGTATATTGATTTTTTATTAATCCAAATTAAGAGCTTTGTGGAATAAACATAATGTTTTAACTACTTCAAGAAAATTCTGATGATTCAGGGTGATGTCTTAGTTAAAAAGAATTAAGACCAGGAGCCTGTCACACATCTAACAATCCAATTCTTGTTTTGCTAACCTTCTAGTTGAGTTTGAGAAAAAAAATTTTCTCACGAAATCGGTAGATGGCTTACTTTGATAAGATCATTTCAAGCAAGTTACCAACACTGTGAAAACCACTAGAGAAATTGCTGATACCCAAAGTTGTTTCCTTTTGTGGAAAACTAACAATACTATTGTGTTGACCCAGGTGCAGATTGTTTACTATTGTAAGAACTCAATGAGGTATTGGGGGGGTGTCCTTTTACTGGTGTTGCCCTCCAGTGGGTTTCACATCACAATTACTAGAAAGCTTTTTAAGCTGTACTTGAGTTTCACCTTCTGCAGAGTCTGGAAAATAAAGGTTTAGAATGGGGCTTCCCAGTGTGTGTGCTTATAAAACACACACACACACACACACACACACACACACACACGGACCCCCCCCAAATGGAATTTATTTGTTTAAAAATTGTGCATTCTTACATTTTAAAACTTCAGTCACCTTCAAAGTACTCTTTGTTTGATGCAATACTCATCAAAATGCTTTTTCTACTGCTCAAAATGGTTTTTGAATTAGTTGATTTTGATGCCTTAATTTAGTGCTTCTCCTGTTTTTTGTTTCACCTCTTCTACATCAGCAGACATTTCCCTTTGAGGACTTTTTTCATCCAGGGAAACAAAAACAAGTGGCTCCAGATGAGATAGGGTGAATAGGGAGGATGGGGCATGGGGGGCTCATGCTGTTTTTGGTCAAAAACTGCTGAACACTCAGCGTAGTGTGGGCACGTATGTTGTTATGCCCCTTTTTCATAAATCACCCATCAGGAAATTGGCAAACATGTTGAAAAATCTCTAAAAAAAAAATTCACTGAAGCCAAATGCAGTCTCTCAAAATGCCGGCTGGTACACTGATGCAGATGGGTTCCTAGAACACTCACCTAGCAGGGGAAGCCTGTACTACAAGGGGCCCTCCCTCCAGAAGATAATTCTGAGTGTTTTGGGGGGTGTCTCCTTCTATATACAAACATGCTCGCACACACACAGGCTATTCCGAGTCCTAAATGAGAATTACTAGTAGAGTATCTTACCTCTGGCTGTTTGAAGAAAGGTAGGGTAAATCTCTCTCTTCTTTAATGCCCAGATTTAAAGATCTCCTAATACCTTTTAGGTGTGTTTTGAAACCATGTAATATTTATATTAGAAAGTCTTCCTGTTAGCAGGCTTTCTAGAATCCTATTTGAAACCAGCATTCCCTGGGAATTTGAGTTTGAAAGGTGTTTGTTTACCTTTGGAGTTTGGGCGAAGTTCCTACAATGAAGTTTCCTTCCTGTATTGACCAAATGTTCATTTTCTTTTAGTTTGTGGTTTTTCTGACTTTGCCTAGATTTCTCAGATGCCCCCCGCCCAAATCTAATAGTTGTAAAAATGTTTTATAGTTATAAAGAATTTTTCTTGTAAAGATTTTATTTTCTTTAATTTCAGTGGCTTGATTAAACTGGTGTCCCAGAATTTCTCCTATGGAGTCAATGAAATGTATAAAGCCTGTTTTCTCAGTGCAACAGTGAAGCACCTTCAAAGGTTTATCCCTGAAATTACTATTGGTGATATACTTAGGTAAGAAAAAAGCCATAGGAATGTACATATGGTCATGACCTAGGTGAACTTGCGTGGTGGGTTAGACTTGGTGATTCATAAGCACACTTTCAGTTGATGTGTCCACTGAACCTTTCTGTGCTCTCTTTGCCAACAAGTTGTTTAGTTCCCTTTGCAGTGCATGTATTGGGCCTTGCTGCTTTATGGTCCTTAGTGCTTGAACTAGGTCCATTTATAATTATCTGGATTACTTTACAGACTACCTTACTGAAATCTCTGTTGCAGCAGTATTGTGATGCCACTTTTGCCTTTGTGTCTAGCTGTCACTCATGATAAATACATCTTGCTTGAAATAAAAAAAAATTTCCCTGGCCTCTGCCCTTTGTAATTTCAAAGCTTTTTTACTTTAATTCTATATGAGATCAGTGATCTCCATGTTAACCAACTGGTAGTAAACACATTAAAACATTTTATTTTGATTAATTCTTAAAACATTTTAGAAACACTCCTGCACATGGCATCTTAGCTTGCTTCTTTACCACTTTTTTTCTTTCTTAAGTCCTAGTCCACTCAGAGACTCTACTTGTAGGACAGAAGTGGGAAGACGTGTGGTAACCATCAGTCTGTGTCCTTATTACAGGGGTAACAAGGAAGTGGGGCAAAGGAAGGATTACTTACAAGGCTTTCTGGACTTGATATGTAAATTGTCCTAAATATTACCCAAGCCTATTTCCTTTTCTTCTTGGTGGTATTTTTACGGTGTCCACCTTTTTCTCTGAATTAGTTAGGCCTAATCAGCAGTATAATTTGAGGTATCCCTCTCCATGAATCCATTGCATGAATATCTAGAGAACTAAGTGTCTGTAGCCTCAATACTAGCTGCTAAATTTCCTTGGTGTAAAATGTCAGCAGCTTGACTCTGCATGGAGGGAAGAGAGCAATAGTCATGTCAGCTGTCTCCCTTAGGGACAAGTCCTGGTCTAAATCTGACTCTAATGTATCATTCTTAGACCAGCCTCTTTGAATAATTAGAAGAACTATTAAAACCCAACTAATGTTTTTATTACTCTTATCTCTCTCATCCCTCTATTTACCTTCTGAAATGGAAGGGATAAAAATATCTAGACTTTATTTTCTTTCACTCAGTCTATAAATAAAGGCTTTTATGTTTTCAGTGGTCTGCTTTAACAGACTTGTTATGCTTTTTACCTGAAAATAGGTTGTTCAAATCTGGTGTCTGTGACTGCTATTAATATTCATTCAAAAACATAATAGGTAGGGACAGTGAATTCTGTCTATAATCAGTTGCAATGAATTCACTACCCATATTCAATTACCACCCTTTCTAGAAGACTGAGGAAAACTCTAGACCAGTAGATTTCATATCGTAGAATGAGGCTTGGGGCTTGTGAGTTTTGGCAACACTTCCTCTGTCTCTGGGTGTAAGGGTGTGAATTTCAGTTACCAGTTTCATTAGCTTGTAGTAGAGAAGGGTACATAGCACTGTAGGCAAGTGCATTTGGGGACAAATTGAACCCAATAACAGATGAGTTCCTCTTTGGAGATAGAGAAGCTGAACACATTTAGTTAGCAATTTTATTTACTCCTTCCCTCTTACTCTATTCCTGTAGCTATTATATGCAGGACATGATCAGTAATAGAAAAGAAATTGCAGATATTTGATATCATTTATATAAGTTTAAACAGTACCATATATTATTTATGGGTTGCATATGTAATGTGAAAATAAAAACAATTATAATGATAAACACCTAATTCAGGGAGTGAGTGCTTACCTCTGGGGAGAGAAGGGAATGGGATTCAGAGAGTTCCACAGGGAGCTATTATATCTATAATACTTTATTTTTTAAGCTTTTTGGTAAGAAAATAGGTGCTCATTACATTATTTTTTGTACCTTGTTATATTCCTGAAATATTAAGTAATAGTAAAAAGATCAATAAATTTCCCACATTTTGAAGTCTAAGTCTTGCCTATCTTGCAAGTGACT
>PVKE010030320.1:0-19704 GCA_004027555.1 Craseonycteris thonglongyai
TTTAGCAGACACTATTATTGCACAACAGTTCTTGAGTAACAACAGTATACTTAATGTAACTAATGACTAGAAATTATATCCATGATGTGGGATAGATAGGGAGTGAAGAAATACTCTCTGATGATCTTTACGTTTGATTTTTCTGACTTTTTGGTAAAGTTAAGTTAATATACTTAATGTTACTTAGATAGTTACTTCTGATATTTTAATTTTGTATATAATTCATATGGCTCTAAAATTCGTAAGATTGACTAAACTCTATATATTATATTTTGGAATCCTTGATACCCAAACCAAGGCAAAGTCCTGTCAATAATCATAGGCACATTTCTTCCCTTGTCAATAACTGTGGTCAATGGAATACCTGGTGTCAACACTCTCTAGTGCCATAGGAAGGAGCTGCCAAGTGCCAACAGAACATCAAGGGACCTCCCTAAGAGGAAGCCAGAGGGAGATTTCTTACTTTTATTTATTTTTTTATTGTTTTCAGCAGAGAGCAAGAGAGACAGGGAGAAGCAGGAGGTCCCAGAACAGTCTCCATAGTTGTACATTATTAGTTTTCGATATAGTTTCATTTTACAGGTGGGTGCAACACCACACAGGGAAGGAACTGGGCCAGGGGCCTCCCACATGGGAGGCATGCTCCCGAGAGCTGGGGGCCTCCTACATGGGAAGCATGCCTGGGGCGGGAGCTGAACTGGGGACCTCCTACATGGGAAGCTCATCCCTGCAAGAACCAAACTGGGAGCACACCCCAGCTGAGCATATGGGTCCGCATGGGCCAGAGCCAGGATTCAGTCCTTGGACCCTGGGGCTGCAAGATGAGTGCTCAACCTCCCGAGCCATTCCAACATCTCCCAGAGGGAGATTTCTAATGTAGTATATAACCTTGGTGCTTTAGTACCTTCTCTTAGCTAATGATACCACAACATATTTTGGGGGAGAAAAAAATGGAAAACAAATTAAGAGAAGGAGTTGGCTTCAGTCTAAGAAAGGTGCATGAGTACACATTCTGTTTATGTAGAAGCAGGAGGCTTGATAGAATTTCAAGAGATACCAGTACCAACCTGTAAAATAAGTCTTACTCCTAAAGAGATGAGATTTTTTTCATGTATTTAAGGATTCTAAGGAGAAGATGATCCCATTTATTTCTTCCACAAAACAGTCCAGTGTGACTTCCCCACTAGGCATCTTGGCCATCCCACTGGTCCCAGCTTGCCTGCCAGTCTACAGCCTGACACCCCCACCCCCCGATTATTTCATGTGGATGAACACAGACTGGAAGATGGATATCTGTTGAACTTTCCTGTAGCATGAAGGTTGTAAAAGGCTCCAGGGGTTATAGCAGGTATTTCTTTCACTGGAGGGACAGGGATTTGAATGTAAACTGTTCATACCTAGAATTCCTGCTTTGGTTTATTACTTCTTGTCTATAAGAGGACTTTCTTATTATCAATTCCTAGTGGCTGGGACAACCAAACTAGTAACATGACCATTCATTCCCATTGCCTTGAACATGTATTAGGCTTTACTGGCATTAAGGATGAGCAAAATACTTTAAAACACCTTTAATTTTGTGGAGTCATTTCTAACCATCTCTGAGCTCTTGGTGCTAGAAGCAGCAGGACATCCAAGATGAAAGAGTAATGATCATTTGAGCAAATTAGAGCCCCCAATATGCTGTGATGGGTGGAATTTTCATATATTCTCACCACATGGCCTCGATGGACCTAACAATTTTGCCTATTTTTTCTCCCCTATGAAGTGAAGAGGATTGAAGATTAGATTTTCTAGCTTTAGAAAATCATATGATTCACTAATTATTTGACCTAAAATGAGCATCCTGCCCAAATCATTCAACTTTGATATTGAGTACAAGCAGAGGTAGATTTACCTTGAACTTAATAATGTTACTGAATATTAAACTTTAGAGTTCTTCCTTGGCAAGGGCCCCAGTCCAAAGCCATGGGCCTAATTTTGTCTTAATCATTTGGTATTCTTTGTCTTGAAGAGCTTTTCCCAAATTATATAAGCCTCAGGCCTCCCAAAACCTGGATCTATATTTGGGTTACTAGAACATATAACATGAACTTTAAGGTAGTTGAAGTTTTTTCCCAGCATCATTTTCAAATGAGATGGTGAATAGCAAATCACTGTGAAGAGTAATTTGTTGGATTCTAGTTAATTGTGGATAGACATTTAATATATATATATGTATTTACAAGTCACTTGGAATTAGGGATTAGATTATTTGAAAGATAAATGTATCTTGGAATCCAGCAAAGTGCCAGTATAAGATATTTGGAAAGATGCATTGTATAAAAATGTATACTTTTTCATTTATTCACCAAATATTTTTTAACACTTGAAACATACAGGATGCTGGGATAATAGAAAACTAAAAACAGAAAACTTATTCAGGTGCAAGTCTAAAGCTTTGTGAATGTAAGCAATTACCCAGGGAAATATCTTGAGTTAGTGTATCAGAAAGATTTATGTGTGGTGTTACAATAGTCAGGCTTGATGGAATGGAATACTTCTCTGCTTTTATACACTAGATGGCACTGTGGGTGCAGAGGAACACTAAATTGGTTCTTTTGTTACTTAAATTTGTTGCAAAATTTCTGTATTTGAGAAAACAACACTGTGTTATGAAATGTGTAATTTCGGGGGAAAGTCTAGAATAAATTCTTAATTACTTTGCGATTCAATATGTGTTCTCTTTTGGTTAGATTGTTCAGATTACTATGTAGAGTTGATATACATCATACATCATATATATAATTTGTAATTATATAGTGTTGATATATATCTCTTACTATGTGTGTATATATGTATGTATATGTGTGTGTATATATGTGTGTGTGTGTGTATATATATATGTATATGTATATATATATATAATCCTCTGTTAGAAGAAACTAATCAAGCCCAATTTTCTTGTCCAAGACTGTAAAGCCTCACAAATGAGTACCTAAAAGCTCATAGGCTATTACAAATATGTCCCCAGCTCTCTCTTCATCTCTCTTTCCTCACAGATGAGAAGAAAACCAACAGCATTCACCACTTAACACTTTTTTTGAGAGAGTAGGCTGTGTCTATTTGAAAAGTTTTGCTGTTTTTGTTTTTTAATTAATTAATTAATTTTGCTTCATCACATTTTAATACAATTACAGTCTTTTCTTGGGCAGAGTAACCTGGAGTGGTAGTTGGTGACAGAAAATTTTGTTTTTATTTTGAACTAGCTAGTGAAGTGCCATGGACTAGATTTGAGTTGGAGGAAAGGGAGAGGGCTTAAAAAGTGGGCACAGGAGGAGGGGACAGCAGATAGTGATGATAAAGACAAAATAGTCAGGAGTCAGTCCTGTTTGGAAAGGAATTTGGTTAGTGATATGGAATGGGTGGCATAAAGTTCTAAGTTTGAATTTTCATGTCATTGGAAAAATCAGGGATGAACAAAAATATTCATACATGGGATGTGATGATGAAAGATAAATGTTTACTTATTTGACATAGACAGTTTCTTATTTTTTCTTTCTTTTGAACCAGTGACGATTATTGTGTGAGTTCTGTGGGTTTTGTAAACATGATTGAAGCCTACTCTCACAGGATTTTGCTGTGTTTTGCTTGAAAGTTTAAAATAGTCTACAAAGATCTCCACGTTCATCTTGAAAACATAATAAACTTTTCAAAACAGCCATAATCAGTACAAAAAAAATATTGATGTTTCATTTGCCTTTGTTTTGTTCTAGAGAACGTTACTACCTCAGTTTCATGTGATGCTCCACCTCCTCCAAAAATAGAAAGGAAATTTCCACCTTATACTGGCTTTGGTTCTGAAGAGGATTCTCTCTGCTCTTGTATAGCTCTCAAGCCCAAACCTTGTCCTTATCTAAGAAACTATGGGAACTCAGTGGAAGAAGACAGGTATTTGAGGGAACCATGATTTTGGTCTAATCTTTCCCAAATGTGCTCAAGATATATAACATAGTCCTCATGACGAAATAGATGAGGCTCAGGTCATCTAATTTCAAGTTCAGGGACACACTGTAGCAGCTTTTTAATGAAGTTTAACATGCAAGTATTAACAGGTTCTTACTTGAGTGGTTATTAAATTTATTTTATTTGTTTTTGCAGTTTTACTGAGCTATAATTGACATATAACTCTGACATATAACACTGCATAAGTTTAAAGTGTACAACATTATGATTTGATAGATGTATATATTGAAAAATGATTACTACAATAAGATTAGTTAACAACTATCACCTCAGAGTTGTTTTTTTCTTGTGATCAAAATTTTTAAGATTTACTCTCTTAGCAACTTTTAAATATATAATATATTATTAACTATAGTCATGATGTTGTACATTAAATTCCAGAACTTAGTTATCTTATAACTCGAAGTTTGTACCTTTTGGTCACCTTTATCTCATTCCCCACCCCCTGTCTCTGGCAACCACCAGTCTGATCTTTGTTTCTTTAAGTTTGGTTTTTATAGATTCTACATATAAGTGAAATTATACAGACATTGTTTCTCTCTGACTTATTTCACTTAGTGTAATGCCTTTAAGTTTTATCATCATGTTGTCATATATGTAAGGATTTCTTTATTTTTTATGGCTGAATGATATCCTATTTTGTATATATACACCACATTTTCTTTATCCATTCAGCTGTCAGTGGACACTTAGGTTGTTTCTGTCTCTTCATATTGCAGATAATGCTGCTATGAACATGGGGATGGAGATATTTCTTTGGGACAATGATTTCATTTCCTTCAAATATACAATCAGAAGTGGGATTTCTGGATCATATGTTAGTCCTGTGTTTTATTTATTTATTTTATTTATTTATTTTTTTAAAATGTATTTGTGACGATACTGAGTGATGAGTCTTTTTTTTAAAATTTTTTTATTGTTTTTGACAGAGAGAGAGAGAGACAGAGACAGAGACAGAGACAGAGACAGAGAGAGAACCGAAATGGGGGAGCTCCCCAGTTCAGCACATGGGCCCACACGGGCTGGGACTGGGACTCGATCCTCGGTCCCCGGCGCTGCAAAGTGAGCTCTTAACCCACGGAGCCATCCCAGCTTCCCCTGTTTTATTTTTTTAAAGAACCTCCATACATTTCCTATAGTGGCTGAATCAATTTACATTCTCACCAACAGAAAAGGGAACAAAGGTTCCCTTTTCTCCAATCTTTGCCTTTGAATGGTTATTTTAATAAGTGTCATATGGAAGCATCTAAAGTCATATAGTCGGTGGGATTGCCAAGCTTCCTTTATTATATATATGAGGGCTGTCCAGAAAAAATCCAATCATTGTCAATGTAATGAGGAAGGTTGCATGGTAAGATACTTTCTGGACAGCCTATATATATAATCTCTCTCTCCTCAAGATGTTCCCTAGAAAACGGTATAGAGTTGTGGTCAGCAAACTTTTTTTTAAAGAATCAGATTGTAAATATTTTCAACTTGGTCATATTGCTTCTGTAACAGCTGCTCAACTCTGCTGTTGTAGGGTGAAAGCTGCCATAGATTGTTCATAAACAAATGTGTGGCTATGTTTCAACAAAACTTTGTTTATGGACATTGACATTTGTATTTCATATGGTTTTTACCTATTACAAAATATTCTTTTCATTTTTTTAATGACATAAAAATGTAAAAGCTACTCTTAGCCCATAGCTATGGCCCATAGGCTATAGTTTGCCTACTCCTGGCATAGAGGCTTCAGTGATTGATAAATGTTTTGCAGGATGTTATTTGTGAATTAATATGGTTGTTCTTTTTAATTACAGTTGATATACAATATTATATAAGTTTTAAGTGTACAGCATAGTGATTAGACATTTATATAACTTACAAAGTGATCCCCCATCTGACACCATACATTGTTATTACAATATTATTTACCATATTCCTTTTGCTGTACTTTACATCCCTGGGACTGTCTTTATAACTGGCAATTTGTACATCTTAATCCCTTCCCATTTTGCACCAATCCCCCCAACCCTCCCTCCCATCTGGCGACCATCAAAATGTTCTCTGTATAATTTTGTTTCTGTTGCAATTAATGTGATTTTAATTTGAGAGGTTTGGTTGAGTTCAGTAACCATAGATTGTTCACATGACTGAATATAATTTCAAAAGATGGACTTTGAAAAGTATTCCTCCTAATATATATGAGGAAAAATCTGCCACAGATTCATGTATAGAATGTGGTTGCTTCTCATGGTACTTTTTTTTTTTTTGCAGGGTGAGCAGGTCCTGAGGAAAGAAGTTGGAGGAAAAGGTGGTGGGAAAATGTTGCAGTCCTTAAACAGGATATGGGCTAAATTAAACTTTGAAGCCCTATGTGAGGGAAATAAATGGTCAAGAGACACTGTGGAGAACAATAATAAAGGGAACATATAGCCAGACCAGGAGAAAGAGATGAAAAAGAGAGCATTTTGAATTTGATAAAATTTAATGGGGACAGATGCGGTTGTAGAACATTTTGAAGTAGAACAATAGTTTTTCTATAACTATAAAAATGTTGAAAGGAGTTGTATAGAATGTCTACAAGGCTGCCTTTGCCATGACATGTTTTTTGCCTTTCAAGAAACTTAAGGACTTTAGAGTTTTAGTTCTTCAGTTTTAGAATCAGTGCAACTCAAAATGTGGCTGCCACACTTGTTAGAACTGCTAATTCTGGTGCCGCACACCAGACTTTCTGAGGCAGAAACCCTGGGAGTGGGGTTGATACTGGGTTTAACCAGACCTCCAGGGATTCTGATATGCACCAGGATTTGAGAACCACTGATTTTAATCACATAAGAGGGGCACCAACTCATACTCTATCATCCTCTCTTATAGATAGCAGTGTTTACAGTGAGGTTCCAGGGCAGGACTTTTGATGGATACTTTTCACTAACTGCTGTTTTTAAGGGCAGCCACCCGAAGGAGGCAGGCAGAAAGAATGTTCCTATTGTAAAAAGAGAGGGAATTTTTCTTACAAGTAAACAACATGAAACATGATCCAGGGTGTTGCTTCTGGAACCTGGGGGAAAACAGTTCCTTGTGGGTAGTTGCCTTAGTCTGTCCTTCTGCCTATACCACGTCAACTTGCCCACAGACCACTGACTGTAGACAGCATTCCATGTTCTTGTCATGCTATTGTGGCTGGAGGATGGGTGGTACAGGCACAGATGTCTGTAATTGCATTCCTTTCTGTCCACTTCTCGTTCTGTGTCAGGATTACACTTTCCTCATGTTCCTTCCATACAGTGACCTTGTTTCCATAGTAACTAGTACATTCAGCTGGAGACTTATACACAAGTTTGAATAAGGTTTCAAAACTGTGAGAACATAAGGAAGATAATCTCACAAAGCATACAAATAATAGTTTCTTAATGCAAATAAATAAACTGTGACTTGAGATGTGCAATTTTACATGACATATATTGGTAATATGTATTGCTATGAAAATTTACTGGGTGCTGATTGTTGTATGAGGTTAATGGTGATCTACTAGGAGTTGTAGGAGGAAGTAATTTCAAATTAAAGCATATGAGGTTTTTGGTGGAATGAAGACCTTTATTGTCTGGGTAAAATTTCACTGTGGTGGCCTGCTGGGCAGATTGTCTAGTCTGACTCGGGAGAATCAGAATAATGTCTTTCTTGCAACCCAGACTGAATTAGTTAGTTTGTTCTTTGTGTATCCACAATGCTCTGTTGATCATACCTCTAGTAATAATATTACTACTAATATAAAGCAGTTTGTGGTTATGATGTGCTAATTACTTTACAGCACTTGATCTCATTTAATTCTCAAAACAACCTCATAAAGCAGATGATGTTATTATACTCATTCTTTACACGAGGAAACTGAAGCTCAGAGAGGCTATACAATTTGCCTAAGTTCACATAGCTATTTTTTAGTTGAACTAGGATTTGAATCAAGGGAAATCTGATTTCTGGAGTTCACTTTTCTTGCCACAGAACCTGTACTTATCACAGTGTGTGGCAATTACTTGTGTATATAATTGTGGTCTACCTTTTTGAGGGCAGGGACTGACTTTATTGTTTTCCTCTGAGTTAAAGTAGTGCCAACTGTATACTTGGGGCTCAATAAATATTTGTACAATAAGGGAAGGAATGAATAAATAAGTGAGCATATAGAATAAACATTCACCCTTGTAATTCTTAATGATGGCTAGAAGAGACAGATGAACATGCCACCAGGAAGACTATTATCCCAGAATGTGCTATTTATAACTCTATAGCATCCTAGAATTCCTGGTTTAGTCTTAATCTCTGACTTGTTTCAGATATTGTCTATGTTGTCTCAGTCAATCATTTTTTCCCACTTTAAAAAATTTTCCCCTCAGTAAAAATAAGTTAACCACAAGACTGTTGCTCTAGTTATCTTTGAGGTTTTAGGTAGGTATGTAACCCTGGGTGAGCCATTTATTTTTTTAATCAGCTGTTATTTACTGAGTACCCACTATGTGTCAAACACTGATCTAAGGGCTTGGGACACATCAGTGAACAAAACAGACACAAAGCCCTATCCTCATAGAACTTACATTGTAGCTTGGGGAGGCATAAAATAAATCATAAAGATAATACATAAGTACATTCTGTAGTATATGCAAGGTATTAAGTACCATGGAAAAAATAAAGAGGAACTGGGATTGTGGGGTTGAGAAGTACCCACCCTTTTAATTTTTAACAGTGTGGTCTAGATGGACCTTACTGAGGAGAGGAAACGTGCTCTAGGAAGTAGGAGCTGTCAGTTTAAGGGGCCTGAGCAAGAAGCAGGCTTGGGATGTGCAAGGAACAGCTAGGAGGCTGACATTGATAGAGTAGATGAAAAAAGGGCAGAATACAAAGATTAACAGAAGTAATAATGGGAGAAAAGATAACATAGGACCTTGTAGACCGTTATAAGGATTCTTTTGACTTTGAATGATAAGAGGAGCCATTTGGGAGATCTGAACAGAGGAGTGACATGATCTGATTTACATATTAACAAGTGACTCCAGATGCCTTGTTACAAGTAGACTGTAGAAAGGCAATAGTGGAAGTAAAGACCAGGTAAGAGGTGACTGCACTAGACCAAGAGAAAAGCTTTGATGGCTCAGATCTGATTGTGTGCCATGGAAATGATGAGAAATAGTGGATTCAGGAAATATTTTGAAGTTGAACCAATAGGATTTCCTGGCAGATTGGGTGTGAAGTGTGAAAGAAGAGAGGAATTAAGGATGACTCCCAAGGTTTTGGCCTGGGCCAGTAGAAAAACAGAGCTGCCATCTACTGAGATGGGAAAGACTATAGGTAGAGTAGGGTTGGGGCAAGAGCAGAAGTTCAGTTTTGGGACAAGTTAAGTTTGTGATGCCTATTAGATATCAAGTGGAAATACTGAGCAGGCAGTTGGGTATATAACTTTGAGGTTTGGGACAGAGGTCTGTGCTAGAGATAGAAATTTGAAAGTCATCAACATGTAGATGGTATTTTTTAAAAAAGATTTATTTATTGTTTTTGACAGAGAGAGAGAGAGAGAGAGAGAGAGATACAGAGTCAGAGACAGAGAGAAGAGGGAGGGCCCAGAACAGTCTCCATAGTTGCACATCATTGGTTTTTCCACATAGTTTCATTCCACAGGTGGGCGGGGCTGCACAGGGCAGGAACTGAGCTGGGGTCTTCACCCTGGTGAGAACTGAACTGGGGGCACTTCCCAGTTCAGCATATGGGCCGGGGCAGGGATTCGATCCTCTGTTCCCAGGGCTGCAAAGTGAGCGCCTAACCCACTGAGCCATCCCAGCTTCCCCTAGATGGTATTTAAAGCCTTGAGACTAGAAGAGATTACTAAGGGAGTGAACACAGAGAAGTGGATAACCAAGTTGCTCCTTGTTATGGCTGGTACACCCCAAATTAAGAGGTTGAGGAAAAGAGGAGGAACCAGAAAATGAGACTAAAAAATAGTAAACAAGGAGGTATGAACAATACCAAGATAATGCAGGACCCTGGAATCCAAGTGAAGTGAGAAAGTCATGGAAGAAAGAGAGATCACTTGTACAATTTGCCACTTATCGGTCAAGTTAGACATGAAAAAGAGCTGTTAGCATTGACATTGCAGAGATTATTGTGGACCTTAGGTACCATACTTTTTTTAATTGTTAAATTTATTGGGGAAGCTGGGATGGCTCAGTGGGTTAGGCGCTTGCTTTGCAGCCCCGGAGCCCAAGGATCAAATCCTGGCCCCGGCCTGTGTAGACCCATATGCTAAACTGGGGTGTGCCCCCAGTTTAGTTCTTGTTGGGGCCTATGCAGGAGGCTCCCAGCCCAGTTCCTGCCCTGCACAGCCCCATGCCCACCTGTGGAGTGAAACTATATGGAAAGCTAATGCTGCCAACTATGGAGACTGTTCTGGGCCCTCCCCCTTCTCTCTGTCTCTCTCTATCTGTCTCTATGTCTCTGTCAAAAAATACAAATTAATATTTTAAATTTATTGGGGTGACATAGGTTGATATCAATGACATAGTTTCTAGGTGTACAATTCTACATTACATTGTCTATGCATTGCATTATGTGCTTACCACCCAGAATCAGCTCTCTTTCCATCACTGTATATTTGATGCTCCCTCCCTATATTTTGGTCCTTGACAGGAGCAGTTTAGGTAGAGCAAACCTAATGGAAATCGATTTAAGAGAGAATGAAAGAAGAATTCAAGACAGCGATTATAGATAACTCCAGGCTGTGTGTAGAAATAGTTGACATAACTGCTGGACCTATGAATTTATCACTTGTTTTGGGACAGTGGGAATAAACACATTTACAAAAACAGCCAAGAACACAGATTATGGTCTGTGCAGGAGGTATAAGTAGGTGATCAGCTGGGAGGGCAGCCATAGTCGAGGAGAGCTGTACTGATTGGGCCCAAATAGATGGATAGGATGCTGGGCAGGCACAGGAAAGGATGAGGATGTGCCCTAGGGGAGGTGATGATGCCAAGTGAAGGCCTAGAAGCAGAAATGAACACAGCATGGAAAAATCAATGAAGTAGCTTGTGTGACTTGAGTAGAAGTATTTTGCTATAGGTAGTCATGGCACATAGCTGTATGTGTGCGTATTTGAACCTTGACTCTCAATGGCCCAGAAAACCAGATTGCACAGAACAGTTGGTACAGTAGGAACAGGGAAAATGCTAAAGTTCTTAGCATGTGGGAAGTATTGTGATAAAGAATGTTCAGAAAAGTTTGATAAATTCGCTTAATAGTCAAGGAAATGTCTGAAGATAACTTACAGTGTTTTTCAAAGTGTGCTCTGGGGACTGCTTCATCAGATTTTCTTGGGGAGTTTATTAAAAAGGCACTTTTGTAGAGATGCAAGCTAACTAGTGAATCCATATCTCTAGGGGTGGGACTCTGTATTCTGTATATTTAACAACCTCCCTACGTGACTTTTATACACAGTAAAATTGTGAACTGCTGGTCTAAAGATTTTGTTTGAGTAGATTCTATTCCTGATTGATGAGCTCTCCAAAACATTAGAATTAGGTGAAAAAAAGGGCATATTAAACATAAAAAGTCCACACTTACCATATATACTTATAAATGTATGTAAGTTCTAAGAAGCTAAATTTAGAGTAGCATTCATTTGTCCTGACATTTGTCCTCATTTAGTTGTTTCAGTGATATTTCAGACGTCTGTAAAAGTTATGCACCAGAGAAGATGGTTGAGAAGGTATGGCTACCCACCAGCACTGTATTAGGTCTTTCTAAAGTCTGGGAAACTAGGAACTAAGAAAACAGAGCTATGGAGATTGGCTGTTTTGCCAGGACTGCCCTGGGGCTAGCCTTCCAAATTTCTACTTTTCATCTCATGGAGGCCTCAAACTGGCAATCTTGGCACCATGCTTTTTCAATCCTGCTTCCTTGAACAATCTGAGAAAGGGACGGAGAAAAGCACTTTCTACTCCAAATCAGAAATGTTCTTTGTTTCTGCTTTTTTTTTTTTTTTAAATCACTGTGACTACAAGAAAAGAATGAATTTTAGCATAGGAGAATTTGAAAGCAAAGACCTGACTGCTTAGCATTGTGACAGGGAAGTGACAAAGTACGTGGTTTATTTTACTCTATGCTTCCTTGGGCTAATGATTTTGATTATCAAAGACCTCTGCAAGGGTATAGGATTTGCTACATAGTTCACACTCCACTAGCTTATATGGACATGCTTCTGCTGACCATCCTTAAAATAATTTTTTCAATGATGAGGCAATCAGTTCTGGGAACTTTTGATTCTAGACTTCAATCCCATCTTTAGTCTACTGGATTATTCTATATATACATAGAATTCTTAAGTGCAAATTCCAATCTATATTGATTACATAACAACTTTCTACGAATATTTATTGAGTACTTACAGTATAAAAATTATTATATTAGACAACAGTTAGTAAGATACAGTCCTAGTCCTGGGAAAACAGACTTATAATGGCTTCTTATAATATGGATGATAAGTGAAATAATATTTAATACAGCATTTGAAAGGGAACAGATAATATTTTTCTTGAAGGGAGTTGAGGGATTCTGGAGAAATGGGGAAATGATGCAGAAAGTAGAGAATATGGGGCTAGAAGAAAAGAGATGGTCATGAGAAAGTGGGAGGTGAGATGGGGAGGTGACTCCATGCACCTGTGGAGCACAACTGCTGTCTTGTTCATGTGGGGCAGTGAGGGCCAGGTGCTGTTCTTCTTGCTGACGTGATTGATATGATTGTTGACTAGCTTCTTGAGTAAGGAACAACCAATTAATGCAGCTGATTTGAGTTGTGTGTTTATGACATTTATTTTGGGTACATTTTTCCAATATGTTACTCTGGACATCTAAACAATAAGTGATATTTAATACAGCAAGAAAATTTCTCTGAATATAGATTTAGAGTCTTACTAAGAATATGGTTGAACTTTTTTAAAGATTAATTTTATTGTTTGAGAGGGGAGAGAGAGAGGGGGAGAGAGAGAGAGAGAGAGAGAGAGAGAGAGAGAGAGAGAAAGAGAGAAAGAAAGAAGAGGGGAGGGCCCAGAGTAGTCTCCATAGTTCTGCATCATTAGTTGTGACATAGTTTCACTCCACACAGGTGGATGTCGGGCCACGTGGGGGTGGGAACCAAACTGGGAGGTCTCCCACATGGGAGGCGAGAACCTTCACTGCCGTGCCATCCTGGTGGTTACCAGTTGTGCCACAGTTCAGCATATGGGTTTTCATGGGCCAGGAGTCATACCCTGGACTTCATGATTATGAGGCAAGTGCTCAACCACTGAGCTATCCCAGCATCCCCTGGTTGAACTTTTTCAATTTCAGATCATTTACTCTATTTCAAAACCATAGCACAACTGGGGTATGGGGAGGTGGGTGAAATGGATGAAGGGGGTCAAAAGGTACAAGTTCAAGTTATAAAATAAATAAGTCATGGGGATGTAATGTATAGCATGACAATTATAGTTAACACTACTGTATTGCATATTTGAAAATTGCTAAAACAGTTCATCTTTAAGTTTCATCACAAGAAAAAAATTGTAACTGTATAGTGATAGATGTTAACTAGACTTATGGTAGTAGTAATCATTGCAAAATATATACAACTATTGAATCATTATGTTGTACATCTGAAACTCATAGAATGTTATATGTCTAGGCTGACCAAACATAGCATTTGAAACGGGAGAGTACCATTGTTTTCTGTCCCACTTAAAATGGTATGTCTGGTCATCCTATATATTTTCAATTATAATTCAATACGATGCATGAATGATGTGAGGTGGACTTGTACATCTGTAAACTGTCTAATTGTTACCAACCAATGTAACCTCATCAAATTTAACAATAAATTAAAAAAAAAAAAAAAAAAAAATCCACAGCACACCTTTTGCAGGTTTTATTTTACTTGCATAATGTGTGGAAGATTACTTGTATAAAGCTGTAACCCTCATTTTTTTTTTATTTAGCAGCAAAAACAATGTACTCCGGTTCTTAGCAAAACTAATCACACGCCAAGATGACAACAAGCACAGGCTGTTTATTATTTCATATTTTCTCAGTGATGGCACAATGTCAGTATTTGAACCCAAAGAAAAGAATTCAGGTAAGAGATATACCTCTCATAGCAATTTCCTCAGAATAAATAACTGTCTCTTCATTTTGAAAATTAGGGAGTATGATCTGATTTTATAGCCTAGAAAGATGATCTAAGATAGTGACTTTCATTTTCTTAACTGCTAGAGTTTACTTTACAAAGATCTCTAAATGGGAACCCAGACATAAAATGAAAAAAAAAAAGTGGAAAAGTTTTGGTTGGCTCAGGTCTGGGGGACTTGGGACACCTCCTTTTGGACACTATCCTTCCTTCCTTTGTGGCCTCTGAGGCACCTTTATGGAATCTCAGGGCTTCAAACTCAGGCTGTGGCTACCGCCAATACCCCTCACAGCCAGCAAGGCAAGAGGGAATTTCTGTTCTTGATAGTACCACTTACAAAATGTTTGCTTAACTATATGACAAGAATCCCAGATTAACAAATTTAAGCTTCAGAGCCCATCTTCCTCTAGCTTTTCTATCTGTTGAGGCCCCTGCCAAGGTTCTAACACCCAGGCCCATGGAATGCCTTTCACAGTGTGCTGATATCATGGCCCTTGCTGAGGAGAGCCATTGATTTTGTTTTACCAAATTAAGGAGCTGCAGCACTCTCTTCTCTGTCCCAACATGTTTAAAACTTGTATCTGCGTTGCAGACACATGTTTGTGAAGTATAATCAGTGCTGTACTGGTTAACCAGATCTGAAAAAAAAAAGGCCCTAATTGGTTCTGTTTGCCAATTTTTGTGGTGCGAATAGCCCAAACATGAACAATTTCAATTTTAAGCAATGAACAGTTTAACCACTGACTTGCAAAAATCCCTGAAAATTGAACAGTCAGCCCTATGAGCTGGTATGAGTCACTCAGTACACCAATGAATAGTGAATAATTTGTATAATTAAGTCAGGCTCCATAGTGATTTGAATAATGGATCAAATATTAAAATATGAAATAAATAGGAATGAATATCAAGTCAGATTCTTGAAGGCCAAATAAACCTGGGGATAGATTTCAGAACGTAGCAGCTGGGGCCTTACATTACCTATGTTCCCCACAGTAGGCGATTGAGAGATGCATTTTCATGGCTCCCACAAATTTTATTCTCATTTTACAAATGAAAATTCAGACAGATACAGAGAAAGATTAAATAACTCCAAAAGATGACTGAGCAGGCAAGTGACAGAGCCAGGATGGACTCCAGCTCTATTTGGCTACAAAGCCTAGTCTTTCTACCACCTATCATTTCTGAATATGGTAGGAGGGGTATGATGAAGCTGACCCCACAAGCTCATCTGGTCTCAGGTTGTAGTCATAGGTCTGAAGATTTCAGGTCACTGTCAGAAGATACTGGAATCCCCATGTTTAACTCTGCTTGCTGCTTTCTGAGAGGTCAAAAAGTAAATAATGCACAGAAAAGAGCAGATGAAGTAGCGATAATTCCGGAAAGCAAGAATTATGAGACATTGATAAGAAAGCAAAGATATTTTGCCTATAAAGAAAAGAAGAGTTGGGGATGCCAGGATAGCTCAGCAGGCTAAGCGCTCGCTTTGTGGCCACAAGGTCTAGACCTGGGTTGTGCTTCCCATGTGGGAGGCCCCCAATTTGGTTCACACATGGGGCATGATTCCCATGTGTAGGCCTCCTGCTTAGGTTCTCTCCTGGGGTGTGCTTCCCATACGGGAGGCCCCCAGCCTGATTCTCGCCCTGCATGGCTCCACATCCACCTGTGTGGAATGAAACTCTGTCGAAAAATAATGATGTACCACTCTGGAGACTGCTCAAGGCCCTCCCCCTTCTCTCTCTGTCTCTCTCTGTCAAACAATAAAATTAATCTTTAAAAGAAAAAAAAAAAAGAAAGAAAAAAGGAGTTAAGAAGCCTCCCATTGTTAGACTCAAACAATTAAGTAAGCTTTTCAGAATTGGGGCATCTTACACTTAATCTGCGTGTCAGAATATCTGTAAAATATCACCTGGAACAAATGGGTGGAAATAAACTAAAGTGGGGAATTTTCTACCTGGTACTGTTCAAACATGCTCTGAAGATGAATATTTTCTGATGTCCCAGATCCCAGTATGCTGCTCGGCATACTTGTATAGCAGGTTTGAATTAGGAAGGGAGTAGAGAGATGAAAGAAAAAACTGGAAGGCCATACCACTTTTTTCTTTACAAACTCACCTAGAAGTCTCATTTCTCCATTCATTGTCTCATTCTTCCCTTTAGTCTGAAACTAATAGGCAATATGTGTTCAGAGCTAGGTTGTATGGTTGGTGTTTGAGCATGAAGGAACTTTAAAGGCAAGTTGTATGATTCTTTTAAGAATAAAAGTCACTAATTTCTCTTTTTCTATAGGGAATGCAGGTGGGAAGTTATTGTTTATTACTAATTTCAGGTGTACAAAAGTACATAGTGATTACATACCTTTCAAAGTGACAACCCCAACAAATCTACTCATTTAACACCATACATAGCTATTACAATACCATTGGCTATATCACCTATGCTATACTTTATATTCCTTGACTATATATATTTTAAGATTTATTTTATTGTTTTTTGATAGAGAGAGACAGAGACAGGGAGACAGAGAGAATGGGGAAGGCCCAGAGCAGTCTTCACAGCTGTACATCATCAGTTCTCAACATAGTTTTATTCCACACAGGTGGGGGAAGGGGGACGCAGGGCAGGAACGTGGCCAGGGGCCTCTGAATGGGAGGCACGCCCCCATGAGCTGGGGGCCGAATTGGGGGCCTCTTACATGGGAAGCTCACCCTGGTGAGAACTGAACTGGAGGCCACAGCCCAGCTCAGCACATGGGTCTGCACGGGCCAGGGCCGGGGCCAGGGTTCGATCCTCGGACCCTGGGGCTGCAAGATGGGCATTCAACCCTGTGAACCATCCTGGAATCCTCTAGATTTTTAAAATTATAGTTTACATTCAATATGATTTTATATTAGTTTCAGTTCTACAGAAGTACTTGAAAAGAATGCGTGTTAAAAGGCCTGGACAAGAAGTCTTTAAAAGTGAACTATCAGAATATATCAAGGCTGAGGAGCTGTATATTGGAGCCAAATTGAATTTGCATGGCTACCTGTTTCTTTTGATCAGTGCTGATGAGTCCACCTTAAAACTCATGGAGGATAATTCAGATAAGGTGAGCTTACTTTGGATAATTCTTGACTTGTCTCCCAGAACTCTGCAATCTGTATTTTTCTTTCTCTGGGTCTTTTCTTCTTCATCTTGCCACTTGTTTTACATTGTGCATTCACACATGTGGGCATGAATAATGGATCTGTGGGACTTGGCCACAGGTTCTGTCACAGAGGCCAGGTCTTGGTCTACTCTGTTTACATGCTGGGGCCTTCACTGCCCAGCATCACAGATGCCAGGCACAGGCAGGAGGCAGGCCCAGAGTTGAATCAGGTTTCCTGGGTTTTCTGCTGATGCCAACAATGTTTTTAGAGAGAAATTCAGCAATGACAAGAAAGGAAGAAAATCTGGTGCCACACACTGTGCTGTCCCAGTTAATTGGCACAGGCCTACTAGGAAGGCCAAGACCTGAACAAACAGAAACCCCAAGGGAACCCAATAGTTGCTAGAGTTGCAACTTTCCATAATGGGAGCCACCTGAGGCTGAAATAAGAATTCAAGGACAAATTGGCAACAGTGAGCTTAAAGAGTTTTTTTTTTTATTGAAATAAGATGTCAGATAAGTACTGTTACTAACAGTATTATTACGGCAGAGCTGTTCAGTAAAAATAACATGTTGATAAAAATCTTGATTTTAAGTGTGGACTAGTTTGGTATACAAACATGTATATTTGAGAGTCATTGCCTAATAATGAAAAATCTATTTAGAAACTTTTAAAAATCTGCTTGTAGGAAATAATATTTATGTGCCAATCATATATACAGATATACTTTATATGTGCCAATTACACACACACACAAACATACACACACACACAGTACCAAGTCTGTTTTATTTATACATAAAATGCTCAGGAGAACACAAATATCAGTCTCTGAGTATACTGCATCACCCATGTCAGTTTAGGTCCTCTGTATGGGAAGGAACACGGATAAGGGGAGCAGGAGTAGGTGGAGAAATAAGAGATGCAGATCTGACCCCTGAGAAAGGGGAGGGAAGGAAGGACAGGGAAGAGTCTCTGAGGCGTACACCTCTGAGAAAGTCTTGACAGCCAATGGGGAGCTGAGAGCAAAGACTGCCCATCAGAGAAGTCCCGTGTCAGGCAGATGGCCCAGCTCTGGTGCCCCCCTGCCATACTGTCATTAGTGGGAACAGACTGGGGAGAGGGTGGCCCAAGTAGTAACATTCTGAAGATACAGCAGCTGAGGCCTATCAGCTAACAATGCTCTTCTCTGCATAGTCTCTCTGACGCTCCAGGGCTGCCACATCATCTCTCTGTTTGCAGTGTTAGGAATTTGAGTTCTTGTAAAACTGTGAACTGGTATCTCTTCCAAAGCACTGCATTCAGGTGAAAGGCTCACTAATGGAGTAGTTAGATTTGTGGAGACTAGTAGGCTTATTTGGGAAACCTGACACCACACTTAATAGTTGAGAGGCCTTATAGACATGTAACTTTCCTGAGCTTCACTTACCTCATCTTTGAAATGGGAGTAACAACAGTCCCTCTTTTCTTAGATTTGCTATGAAGATTAGAGACAATAATGTGTGTGTAGTGCTTAGCTCTTATGTGACCCATAGCAATTTCAGTTAGTATACAATTTACAATAGGTATTGTATGTTAGAACTTTATTTTCAAACACAGGGTAAGCCTATACCTTCATATAAAATACAGTTGACTAGTGAACATGGAGGGTTAGGGATGCTGAACCCCCACGCAGTTGAAAATCTGAGTATAACTTTTGACTCCCCCAGAACATAACCACTGGTTATTTTTTTTAAAGATTTATTTTTATTGTTTTTTTGACAGAGAGAGACAGAGAGAAAGGGAAGGGCCCAGAGCAGTCTCCATAGTTGACAACATTTGTTTTCCATATAGTTTCACTCCACAGGTGGGTACGGGGCTGTGCAGGGCAGGAACTGGGCCGGGAGCCTCCCACATAGGCCCCGGCAAGAACTGAACTAGAGCCACCCCAGTTCAGCATATGGGTCTGCTGGGGCCAGGATTCGATCCTTGGGCTCCAGGGCTGCAAAGCAAGTGCTTAACTCGCTGAGCCATCCCAGCTTCCCCTCATAACCTACTGTTGACTGGAAGCCTTAACATAAAAAGTCAATATTTTGTATGTTATATATATTATATACTGTATTACCATAAAGTAAGCTATAGAAAAGAAAATGTTATTAAGAAAATCATAAGGAAGAGAAAATACATTTACAGTATTTATTGAAAAAAATTCAGGGGGAAAGCCGGGACGGCTCAGCGGGTTGAGCGCTCGCTTTGAGGCCATGAGGACCGAGGATCGAATCCCGGCTCCGGCCCAGGCAGGACCCACGTGCTGAACTGCGGAGTTCCCACAGTTCGGATCTCTAGCTGTCTCTGTCTCTGTCTCTCTCTCTATCTGTCAAAAAGTAAAATAGAAATAACTATGCACTGAAG
>PVKE010030321.1:0-19704 GCA_004027555.1 Craseonycteris thonglongyai
GAGCTCACGGGAAGTGCTGAACTCTAAAGAAGCAATGAGGCTGAGAACAGTGCCTCCTGAATCCACAGTGGACTCCCAGGCTGGGGCAAGGCTGCCTTGAACAGGACAGGCAATTTCCTACCTTTGACCCATTTGTTATGTTTCTTAATTTATAGAAGTACTTAATTTCTTCAAGTCAAATAAATAGACCCAATTCTGGAGAATGTACCCCAAGGGGCTGCATGCTGGGATTGAATTTGTGTTTCTTGTAGCCAACACATTTCCATATAACAAGGCAAATGCACACATAGGTTCACACAAAGAACAAACTCCAGCTACTACAGGACAGAAATTAAGGGTGGTGGGCCACATGACTCCATAACCTCTAAACCACCCAAAACTCTATCAGTGACCCAGGGATCCCTGACAATGGGAAAACCAGACCAGAGGCCATCAGCTGAGGCTGTCTTAGATTGCCCCACAGGTATTCCTCAACCCTCCAAAGTTAGACCTTGGATGGGCTCTGAATCCAGTGTCCCAGAGAGAGTTCCTGCCAGACCAACCTGAAGCCAAGCCTGCACCCGAAATGAACCCATCCTTCTGACAACCTTATACCCAAAACACTACAGTGACCACAGGTGCTGACCTACCCACCCCCATTCCAAAGGGCGGAATGGAACAGGCTCAGGTGGCGACTCCACTTTGCTGTGCAGGTGGGCCAGGCAACCATTGCACTGGTTAGCACCAAGTGGGCATCTCCTATAGAATAGGCCCTCTGTCCACTGGAGATGAAGTCGAGGAAGCTCAGGAGGAGCTGCTGCTGCTGCTGGCTATTTCTCCAAGTGTCCAGAAGCAGCCAAGGGGGAGTCCTTTTAGGAGAGTCCCTTCTGACTTGCTAGTTTCCTTACAAAGCTCAAGGTGTTCACTTCCTGGGGTGTTCTATTCAGCAACAAGACAAGGTTGTCATTAGGTAGTTTTCTTTTTGGCAGTAAGTGAGGGAGACCTGGGATTCACACCCAAAGCTCTGTCTGTCCTGAATGGAGGCTTTACCATTGTTTACACACACTATTTCATTAATAATTATGTGTTGATTACTTCTTTGCAGTTGGATAGACTGATCCCCTTGGGTTCCTATCAAGCTCATCTTATTATAGCTGTGTCTGCACAATATTGTGCCACATTTTAACATTTAGAAGAACCACCCAGATCTTGATTCCCTTGTCCTATTTAAGAAGCCCATGTACGTGTAGCAGTTGTCACATCTAATCCTGGCCTTGGCAGGCACGTACCAGCTACTCTGCATGCCATCATTAAGGAAACAGCATGCTATCTTTCCCCCAAGCAGCACCTATAGCTGATGCTAAGAAAACTGACCCACCTCATATCCTTCTCAGGTCAACCACAACTATGCCCCACTACCGCATGGGTGACTCCAGTGGGCCCCATGTCTTCCAGGTGTCCATTCATGGCAGAAGGTAATCCAAGGCCAATATCTTGCTACCCAGTGACAGGGAAATAGCTGCAGGTCCTAGATATCCCACCAGCAGCAGTAGGTGCCCTGGTGGATGCCTTCCTTCCCTGGGAATACTGGTAGATATAGAGTAGGAAAGCCAGTGGTACTGAATACTAATGAACAGCCTAATTGAAAAAGCTCTATGTTCTATGAGCCCCACATCCCACACCCCCACCTAATGACACCTGATGACCAATGGACACATTTCTGCCCCTATAGACATCTGCAGCCACAATCCATCGGGAAATCAGGTGGAGCCAGAACAGTGCAGTCCAGGAATCAATTTCAAAGGTTCATTAAACTAAATCCTGTGGAACAACAGCCCACCAAATTAGGGCACAACCATCAGACCAAATGCTAAAACAGGGCAACTTCCTTAAAAGGATTGAGAGTCTTTTCGTATAGTATTCCAAGTATGCCAGGTAGAAGGAAAAGACAGTCTTCATACCTAGAACCAGGGAAATGACAACTTGAGAAATGGCAATCAACAGAGATGAATCTGATGTTGAGGCTATCTCATAAAGCTTTTAAAGTAATTACTATAAAATTGCATGGGGGAGTAATTATGGATGACTGTGAAATAAATGTAAAATAGAAAATCTCTGCCAAGTTAAAGAAATTATATAAAAGGACCAAATGGAAATTATAAAACTAAAAATAAAAAAAACACAAAAAACTTGCTGGCTGAGATCCATTGTAGAATGAATATAAAAGGAAATACAATCAATGAACTCAAGTACAGATCAGCAGAGTATAATTATCTGGAAAACAAGCAAACAAAATTGGACAGAAACTTTGGGAACTGTGGGATAAAAAAAAAAAAATCTAACATTCAAATCATCAGAGTTCCAGAAATAACAAACAGTCAAAGCAAGCATCAGATCCAATTCAGATGCGCCATGGGAAGTTGGAATCATCAGAGTGGCTATTAAAAACAACTATGAGCATTATGGACACACTCAATAGTTTGGTGGTTACCTGGAGAAGGGGGATAAGGGGGGAGGGAGAGTTGTGGGGGGAGGTGGGAGTGGGCACCAGATATATGGTGGTGGAGGGGGACCTGATTCTGGGAGGTGGGCACATCGTGTGATGCATGGGTGATGTGATGTGGACTTGTGCATCAGGAAACTATGTAATTGTTACCAACCAATGTCACCCCATTAAATTTAACAATAAAATATAATAAAAAACAAACAAACAAATATGACTGATCTGTTTAGTGTTCTCGTGAAAAAATAGTTAACATACAAGAATAGTAGGTACTGTAGCTAGACTGATGAAAACTGTACGAAAGAATAAAAATGGAATACCAGAATCCATACTAGTTTAACAGCTGTGAAAAATATTTGATGGGCTTTTCAATAGTTGTGACCTGCCTAAGTAAACACGACCTTGAAGAAAGGCCAATAGAAACTTCCCAAAGTGAAATGCAAAGAGAAAGAAGATGAGAAAATTCAGAGTAGAATATGCAAGAACTGTGGAACAATTTCAAAATATATGATGTATACATAATTAGAATACCATAAGGAGAAGATAAAAAAAAAAGCAGAAAATGTTTGAATAAATAATGGCTGTGAAATTTCTAACTTAATGACAGGCACCAAATCACATATCCAGAAAACTTACAAGCTAACAAGCTATAAAAACCTAAAAAGTTACTTCATGGCATATCATATTAGAATTGCAGAAGAGAAAATACAAAGAGAAAATCTGGAAGCAAGATAGGAAAATAAAATCCTCCTTACCTCCAGAGGAAGGAGAAAATTACAGTGGGCTTTCTTTCAGTAAATAGGCAAGCAAGAACCGAGCAGGCAAAATGTAATGAGGCAAGCAAAAAATAATTCACCAACCTATGATCCTTATACATCCAGCAACAATTATTCTTTGAAAGTGCAAAGTAAATGAAGACTTTCTCAGATAAAGAAAAATGGAGGGAATTAATACCAGTAGATCTACCCTCCAAGAGATGGAAAATAATTTTATTCAAGAAGAAGGAAAATGATATAGCTCAAAAATTTGGATTTATACAAAGAAAGAAAGTGCATCAGGGAAGGAATAACTAAAGGGAAAAGAAAAGCTTTAATCCTTCTTCAATGATCTAAAAAGAACAGTCTGTGTAAATAATAAAAGTAATAATGGATCAGGTGATTATAGCATTTGCATTAGTGAAATGAATGACAGCTGATGTAAAGAGGGACAGGAATACTACAAGTTAAGTGTTCAACATGTCAGGTGGAATACTGTTATATGAAGGTGGTCTTAAATTAGCTAAAGACATATGTAACCTTTAGGGAAACCACTACATTGCTTATAACAAGTGTAATCAATACGCCAAATGAGAAAATAAATTGGCTTTATATGCAACATTCATTTAAAACCATAAAAGGCAGGAAAAGAAGCCTCTTGTAATGATAGAAAACAGTTACAAACACAGTTAATATTAATCCAACTATTTCAATAATCACTTTAAATATGAATGGTCTATAACAAAAGTCAGAGTGGATTTAAAAAATTTATTAGTATATTTTGTCTGCAAGAACCCATTTTTTAACGATTTATTTTATTGTTTTTCACAGAGGCAGAGACAGAGAGACAGAGAGAAGGGGGAGGGCCCAGAGCCATCTCCATAGTTGCACATCATCAGTTTTCAACATCATTCCACACAGGTGGGCAGGGGCCTCCCACATGGGAGGTACACCCCTGTGAGCTGGGGGCCAAACGGGGGGCCTTCAACAAGGGAAGCTTGCCCCGGCGAGAACTGAACTGGGGGCCACACCCAAGTTCAGCACATGGGTCCACATGGGCCAGTGCTGGTATTCAATTCTCAATCCCTGGAGCTGCAAAGTGGGCACTTAATCCGCTGAGCAATCCCAGCATCCCCAAGAACCCATTTTAAACACAAAGGTTCTGATAGATTAATGGAAAGCTGGAGAAAGACATACCATGATAACACTACACAAAATAACTCCAGAGTAGTTATATTAATTTCAGACTGTCAATGACATAAAAATCATGGAAATCTACAGAGCTGCCACAACCATGAGAAGCCTTAGAAGACATGACTGTGAGTTAATAGGCTGTATGGGATCTTCAAACACAAAAAAGTCATTAGAGAAAAGCTGAGAGACTTGGAATAAAGTTTAAACTTTAGTTAATGATCGTGTATCAATATCAGTTCTTTAATGTGATAAATGTACCATACTAACATAAAATAATAATAATAGGGGTGTGTGATTGTGGGATATATGGGCACTTCCTGACTCTCTTCACAGTAATTCTGTAAATGTGAATACTTCTAAAATGTAAGCTTTGTATTTAAAAAGCATGTTGCTACCATGCTGTAGTAGGTTCAGTTACCTTGAGGCTCTCTAGACAAATATAATTTAATATGTAAAATGTTATTTTCTACTTTTCTGACATTTAAATTTTTAAATTAATATTATTTCATAATAGTTTCAGGTGTACAGCATAGTGATTAGACATTTGTTAGACATTTATATGATTTACAAAGTGATCCTCCTGACTAGTCTAGTACCCATCTGGTATGCATGATACATAGTTATTACATTACTGACTATATTCCCTATGTTGTACTTTACATTCCCATGACTATTTTGTAACTACCAATTTGCAATGTCATTTTCTTTTTTTTTTTTAATATATATATTTTATTTTTATTTATTTTTGACAGAGAGAGAGAGGGAGAGAGAGAGATACAGAGACAGAGACAGAGAGAGAACTGAACTGGGGGAGCCCCCAGTTCAGCATATGGGTCCGCATGGGTCGGGGCCGGGGCCAGGATTCGATCCCCGGTCCCTGGCACTGCAAAGTGAGCGCTTAACCCACTGAGCCATCCCGGCTTCCCCTCGTTTTCTTAAAAATATATATATTCAAAAAATAGTGACTGAATAATTCCTAAATTGAATGAAGACCAAAAAAACAAAAAACAAACAAAAAACAAACAAACAAACAAACAAAAACAAACCAACAATCATACAACTAGAGAGGCAAGGAAATAAGTGAAGTTTAAATAAGATAAACTGAAATTATGGCTTGCAAAGACACAAGATATTTGAATTACTAAAATCTCAAGAGAAAGAAAATAATCAAGAAATGATTCACAGAGAAATAACAAGTTATTTACAAGGGAAAACCAATTCCAATGACAATAAAAGATTTTTGTCTCCAAAGCATGAGGGACAGAAGGAAGTGGGATGATATTTTTTCAAGTTTTATTTTTAGGATGTAAAATGGGATGAATTCATATTCATAAATATAGTGAAAAGGTTACCACAATCAAGTTAATACCTTCATCATCTCATATAATTACCTTTTTTTGCCTGTCCTCAGAAACAGAAAACATACTCTTATAGCAAATGTCAAGTTTTCAATATACTACTATTAATTGTAGTGACCATGTTGTACATTAGATTCTTGGAACTTATCCCTCGTATGACTGAAAGACTGTGCTCTATGACAAACAGTTTTTGAATTCTTGAAGAAAAGAAGTGACAACTCTAAATTTTATATCTGGAGATACTACCCTTTACAAATGAGGTGGAATAAAGGCATACTCAAAATAAGTAAAACTACAATAATTTGTGATTTGCTGTTGTATCCTTAGACAATGTCTTAAAGAAGTGCTCCAAACAAAAAGGAAAATATAACAGAAAAGAGCTTGCAACTTCAAACTGGAAAGAAGAGAAATGGAATGAATTAAAAGTAGGTGTAAATAAAATAAACTATCCATTTTCTCATGGGCTTCTTAAATCATGTTTAATGGTTGAAGCACAAATTACAACACCTGTTTTGATGTTCAATGCAGGTAAAAAAAATATTTGAAACAATTTCATTTTAAAAGTTAGGAGGGTAAATGGACCTAAACAGAACTAAGAATTCTAACTTCATACAACATCATAAAACATCAATAACTGTAGGTGGTGGTTACACATATACATTATAAGACTTAGAGCAACCACTAAAAAGATACAAGGTGGTATATTCAAAACATTGTAAAGGAATCCAAATGGAACTCTAAAACATATTCAGGTAACATACAGAAATACAAAAAAGAAAGAAAGAGAGAGAGAGAGAGAGAGAAAGAGAGAGAGAACAAAAATGAATAAAAATGAAAAAAATAGGCTTAAGTCCTCAAATATGATTCTCTACTTTAAATATAAATTCTCTAAATACACCAATTACAGAGTTGTACAGAAATGATGAAACAAAAGTGACCCAAATAGGGGAAAGCCGGGACGGCTCAGCGGGTTGAGCGCTTGCTTTGAGGCCACGAGGACCGAGGATCAAATCCCGGCTCCGGCCCAGGCAGGACCCACATGCTGAACTGGGGAGTTCCCACAGTTCGGTTCTCTAGCTGTCTCTGTTTCTGTCTCTCTCTCTATCTGTCAAAAAGTAAAATAGAAATAAATATGCACTGAAGATAAAATAATTACTCTCTATAAATATAAAAAAAAAAAGATATAAAAAAAAAAAAAGTGACCCAAATATATTCAGCCTTAAAGAAATGCATTTCAAACACAAGTTGAAAGTAGGTTGTTGGGAAAGAAGGAATCATGCTATAATAACATTAATTATTTTAAAAAACAGGGTGGTTATATCAGTATTAGACTATGTACTTCAGAGGAATAAAATGACTAGACACAGCTGGCATGTTATATAAAGGTATAAGGGTAAATTCAGCAAGAAGTCAGAACAATCCTAAATGTGCATGAAGCCAAAATCAAGCCAGGAAGCACATGGGAAAAAAACAAAACAAAACTGATAGAGCTGAAAGGAATAATAGACAAATCCACAATTGTAGTTGGGAACCACAGTGGTCTACTGTGAGGAACTGAAAACACTATTTTCTCATTGAATCACGAAGTAAAACTCAACTGTATGCTGATGATTCATAAATGTTGGCAAATTAACATTTAAAACAACAAACTCAACCAAATGTTGCATTTTGTATTATTCCACAAAATATTCACCACCACACCCTGAAGTGACTTTTCCCAGTGGGAGTATTGTACATCTATGTTGAACTCAAGCATGTCCATGCAAATTATCTTGGTCTGTGGCACATGTAATCCTAATGGAAAGTCTTGAAAATTATACCTTTCACATGTATTGATATGACAGGTACAGTTATTTCATTTCATGTCTTCTATATAACAATATGTAATGCTTTCTCTTACCTCCAATCAAAGACGATAAAGACTATCCATATCTTAAATGGAAGCTACATCCTGGAATGAATACGGAGTTGAGCCACCACCCAATGCATGAGGAAATATTATATTCAGTTTGTTTGTCACCGTGGTATAATATAACCTATGTAGGCTTATTTTCCAGAAAAATGCAAATCTTTTTTTTTTTTTTATAAAAGCACAAGTCACAGTCTTAAAATAGGACAAGAATTAAGATGGTAATGCAACAAGTCAGAGAAGAAGGGCACATTTTATTACAAAAGAATACAGTCTCCTAGGAAGATATAACACGTAGGATTGTGACAGACACAAATGGCAGTATGAGACTTGGAATGGTCTCTCAGTGTACAGTAGATTAAAATTACACAATTAATAAGAACACAGCAGAACTAAATAAATAACAAAGGAGATAAGACTGAGTGAGGGGTGTCCAACTTTTTGGCTTCCCCGGGCAACATTGGAAGAAGAATCATCATCTTCGGCCACACATAAGATCCACCAACACTAATGATAGCTGATGAGCTAAAAAAAAAATATCATAATGTTTTAAGAAATTTTACAAATTTGTGTTGGGGCCACATGTGGGCCACAAGCCACAGGTTGGACAAGTGGTCTAAGTGATGCATATTATATGCTGCGCCTGCACTGAGATTACAGAGTTCAAATTCTAAGTGTGAAGTAGATTATAAGGGCCAGTGTGCTTGCTACAGGTAACTTTTGTCCAGGGGATATATGAAGAAAAAAAATTAAATCAACTTTGTTCTAAGAGGACATGGAGAAAATGACTGGGTCTAATGGCTGGGTCTCTTAGGAGAAGACAGAGTCTCAGAGCAAGCCTAGAACTTAAAAGTGTGTTTACCGAGAATTCCCTACCTGAAAGCCAACAGCTCTAAAACTGAGCTGTGCTTTGATGACACGGTTACCGATAAAGTGTTAATACTCAGCGCTAACCAAGGGCAGTGATAATAGTATACCACCCTCTCACTTTTAGCTGACACCTCAACAGCATATACCTTCCAAATCATGATGAAGAAACCATAAGTAAATCAGCTCCCATTTTAGCCTGACATTGCATCATTTGAACAAAAATGATGGTAGTAGACACAGAAAGATGGGTAATTTTGGTAAAAATATAGGCGTAAAATTTACAGGACTTGGCAATAAATAGCATGTGAAATGCAAGGGCAAAGGAGGTCACAAGGATGATGCTCAGATTTCTGGTGAGTGCAAATGAACAGATTTGTGGAATTGAAAGAAATGATAACACTGAAAGAAAACCAAATTTAGGAGGAAGAGCATGCATTTATCATTGCTAATGTGGAGGTTGAGGTGCCTTTGAGACACTCAACTGGATATAATGAATAGAAAGTTGGTCATTCTAGTTGAGAGCTCTGTTGACAATATGTGCTGAGAAATAAATATCCTTGGTAGCTTACATTAATAAATGGTGATTAAAGATGAGGATATGATTGGGACTGCTGTAAGGAGAACATGGACTGATGATAAGAGGCTTGAGAGCCAAGAGTCAAGAAACTCAAATATTTAATGCCTAGAGAGAGGATGATGACCTTACAAGGGAAACAGATAGATCAATGGAAGGTAAGAACACCAGAAAATTAATGACAGTAGGGCAGGGGTCTCCAAACTTTTCAGCCCGTGGGCCGCATTAACTATCAAACAGCAGTTTTGGGGCCGACTACACACTCAAGGTCCAAATAAAAAAGAATCAAAACATAGATGTTGTTTTTAATTATTTATTTAATATTATTTTATTCAGATAAAAAGGTCTCCACAGGCCGGATAAGAGGGCCTCAAGGTCTGCATCCGGCCCGCAGGCCATAGTTTGGAGACCCCTGCAGTAGGGAAAGCTGGGATGGCTCAGTAGGTTAAGCACTCATTTTGCAGCCCCAGGGACCAGGGATCGAATCCCGGCCCCGGCCCATGTGGATCCATATGCTGAACTGAGGTGTGCTTCCTATGCGGGAGGCCCCCAGTTCAGTTCTGGGCCCCCAGTTCAGCCCCGGGCTCTAGGGTGCATGCAGGAGGCCTCCAGCCCAGTTCTTGCCCTGCACGGCCCCCGCCCACCTGTGTGTAACGAAACCATGTCGAAAGCTGATGATGTACAACTATGGAGACTGCTCTGGGCCCTCCCCCTTCTCTCTGTCTCTATCTCTCTATCTCTGTCAAAAACAGGAAAATAAATCTTTTAAAAAAAGAACCAAAAAAGAAAATTAATGACGGTAAAGTCAAAATAAAAGAATGTTTCTAGGAGGAATGGTCTGGGGTATCAGAGGAGGGAGGTATTAAGGAATTGCCCATTGGAAATTTTTCACTGTCTTTAGCAACACAGAGGTCATAGGTTATATAAATAAGGAATGATATTGCAAGACGTGATGGAGTGAAAGTCACATGTAGGCTGAAAGGTAAGAAGTAGGTGGAATAATGGCAAGACAACCATTTCTTTCAAGACATCAGGCTATGGATGAAGGGAGAAAGAACAGGCACATTTTCAAAGGATACATACGTTCAAGAAAGGGTGATTTAAAAAGAAAATTTGTCAAATTTAAAATTTCAACATTTTGGTGGGATGACGGAATGGCTCAGTGGATTGATCACTTGCCTTGCAGCCCCAGGGTCCAAGGATCGAGTCCTGGCCCCGGCCCGTGCAGACCCATATGCTGAACTGGGGCATTTTTCCCACGCGGGAGGCCCCAGGCCTGGTTCCAACCCTGCGTGGCTCCTCCCCCACCTGTGTGTAACAAAATGATGTTGAAAACTAATGACATACAACTATGGAGACTGCTCTGGGCCCTCCCTTCTTCTCTCTGTCTCTCTCTTTTTTGTCAAAACAATAAAAATAAATCTTTATAAAAACATTTTGAATGCGAGAATAGCTCAGCAGTTAAGTACTTGCCTCGCAATTTCAAGGTCCGGGGTTAGATTCCCAGCCCCAGCCCATGTAACCCCATATGCTAAACTGTGGCCCACTGGTAACTGCCGGGATGGCTAGGCAGCAAAGGTTCTCACTTCCCATATGGGAGGCCCCCAGTTTGGTTCCCAACCCACGTGGCCCTAACATCTACCTGTGTGGAATGAAACCATGTCACACAAATGATGAACAACTATGGAGACTGCTCTGGGCCCTCCTCCTCCTCCTTCTCCTCTCTCTCTGTCTCTGTGTGTGTGTCTCTCTCTCACCTCCTCTCAAACAACAAAATAAAAAAAAATTATCAACATTTTGTTTACTCTGGTTTTACTCTGTTGCCAGACATTGTGCCAAGTGCTTTACATACATATGACAATCTGCACAGTCATCCAATGGTAGAGGATAATTTCTTCCTTCTACAAATGAAAAAGTAGGGGCTTTGGAGAGATTAAATGACTTGCCTAAAAGCACATGCATCTAAGTGGCAAGGTAAGATGCTAATGCCAGTGTCACACCAAAACCTATGCATTTACCCGCTATATTAATCCATATCATCTCCCGTGAATTTCAGCTTCACTCCCTGATCCCTTCAATTCTACTTGTCCTTCCTCTGCTTTAGCTTTCTATGGAATCAGAGGAGGTAACCAAAGGAACACCAAGAAAGCCAGATCTCCCAGCCTCTGACAGGGACATGGGGATTTCTTGGAAGTGGATGCAATGGGAAAGGTGGGCAACACTTCCAGTGGTACCTCTGAGCTTTCTCTCAGGCTCTGGGGAATGAACCTCATATGTTTAACACCTGGGATGGAGGAAAGGATTTGTCGGGAAACAGGCGTGTGCGGGATAGCAGATACTTGGAGGTTCTCCGCCTGGCTACTCTACCTAATTCCTGAGAGTTGCCAAGCTCAGGCACATAACTACACTGTCTTCTATAAAACAGGTGGATTCCTTCACAGAGCTCACTCACATCAAAGAGAAGGAACAATAGGAAAAAGGGGTTCGCACTGAACCTGGCATTTTTGAGCTGTGGGCAGAAATGCAGACATATGTCTAGATGGGGTTTCTACTTTAAAAGGTGGATTACAGAATGGATCTATCAAGCCCTTTCAGCCTACATTTAGAAGTGCCTGTCTGGTAAGCTCTGAGGACTGATAAGGAAACAGTGTCTGTCTCTGCCCTTGTGTTATCTTACAGCCAGGAGGTGACATGCACATGAATCAAAACTAACATGTGTGTCTCTTTTGTTCACTGCTCAATCTCAACATCCAGAACAGCTCTAATTTTATTAAATAAATGAAATAATAGTTGAAAGAATAACATAATTATGTTTAAATTATAATAATAGTGAGATTGATTGAATATTTGCTGTATGTCAAGAGCTGTCCTAAGTGTTTTATATTTTTCATTCTAATATGTGGTATGAAGGAAAAGCACCTAGTCCTATAACACAGTGACCTAGTTTGAGGGGCCAGGAAAGACCTCCCCAAAGAAAGGCATTTATACCACGATTTAAGGAAAGAGTAGACTTTTAACTAGGTGAAAGAGGAAACAGAGAGTTGAAAATTATGCTAGGCACAGCATTCCAGAAATAATAGCATTTATGAAGGCCCTGGTGAAAGAAAGAGACCTTGACCGACTTGAGAGATTGAAAGAAGGACTGTGTGGCTGGGCCATGCAGCACTTAAGGTCACATTAAGGGTTTTGATGTTGTTTTGTTTTGTTTTTGTCTAAGAGCCATCAAGAATTTTAAAGTATATTATGAGATCAGTTTTGCAGAAAATTCTGTCAATACTATAAATTACAGATGGGAAAGCAGGGCTGATGTGAGTAGATCATTAAGGAGAATATTGTAGTAGTTCAGGTATGGCATGATAGTCACTAATACTCGAGTAGTGGTAGTAGAGATGGAGAAAAGTGGAGAGATTTAAAGGATATTTAGAAACTAACATCAACAGAATATGTTGGAGAGATTGTCAGAGATGACTCTCAGGGCTGACCTGTACAAATGGATAGATGGTGATATCTGTTAAGACCAGAGGAAGACCAGGTTGGGAATGGGACAATGAAGATCATGTCATGATGCCCTTGAGGTGCCTTAGAATCAAGCAAACAACAATGCCAAGTAGGCTAAAACAGGTCAGGAACATGTCTACCATAATTAGAGGAAAGGTAACAACTATGACTGTAGGTAGAGGTACTTTTGTATATTTGGTAGTAGGAAGTTGAGATACTCTCTCCTGAGGACTTTTATTTACTCAGTAAAATAGAAAGTATGGCCAGCTTCTGAGAGCAAAAGGAAAGGAAATCAGGTGTTTGAGGAATTGTTAAGTTTACAATGGTCATTACAGGCAATTGGAGAGAGAGTTGATTGGGAAAATCTAGTATATTTACTGGACACTATCTTAGTTGAGGTTGATGTCTATGATTGTAGACCAGGCGTGTCTAACCTGAGGCCCAAAACAGCTTTGAATGCAGTCCAACACAAATTCTTAAAACATTATGAGATTTTTTTGTAACCTTTTTTATAACTCATCAGCTATCATTAGTGTTAGTATATTTCATGTGTGACCCAAGACAATTCTTCTTCCAATGTGGCCCAGGGGAGCCAAATGACTGGACAGCTCTATTGTAGATAGTACAAGTCTCTCTACTCATTTGATTTTTCACCAGCAGCCAGCTGCTTCTTGATTGCAGAATCAGGTTTATCCAGACTTTGATATGGGAAAGTTTCGGAGTTAGGTGACTGAGTAATGTTAATGCCTTTGAATAAAGAATTGAATATAGAGGTGTATACACATTTGCATGTGAGGAGAGTACATTGAGATGAGATCTGAGTTTGAGGTGCTTGTGAAAATATCCAGAATGAAGAAGAGGAAATTGGCATTTTAGTCTGGTTGTCAGAAATTAGCTCCAGAACAGAAATGTATATTTGGCACTCACCCCAACTACCAGTATCAGATAAATATATGAGTCTGAATTAATTCATCCAAGGATATATGATACTGCATGTAAAAAGCTGATGGTCCATAATGGGACTTAGGGAATACTAGGAGATTGAAAAGGGAATTTCAGAGGCATAGCAAAGTAACCAGGAAAAAAAAGTAGAATCATAGACACAAAGAAAGGAGGGGAGTGTTGGTGCTATACAGAGGTAAGATGAGATGAGAACTGAAAAAGGAGTGCTTTGGGATTCATTAATTAGGACATCCTTGTTACCATATTGAGAGTGTGTCAGTTGGGGAAGCTGGGTTCCCATAGGGAATGTAGCCAGAATGAATTAAATTGAAGAGTAAGGAAGGGAAGGTTATTTTGTTTGCTGGTACTTCATTTGAAAGGAAATAAGGAGAGTGATAGAGAAAGGATGAAAGGAAGATTATTTAGGATGCATTTTTTTAGTATGAAAAGAGGGAGGCTTAAAAAACAGAGAGCTTGATTGTTAAATTTATTGGGGTAACTTTGGTTGGTAAAAATTACATAGGTTCCAGTTGTACAATTCTACATTACACCATCAAAAAAAAAAAAAAAAAGGAGAGTTTGAAGCTTGAAAATGTAGGAGAGAATCAGACAATTTGTATCCTTTTAATTTCTTATTCTCAGAATAATCCTCCAGGGAAGGTAGTTATTACTCTCTGTTTTGCAGAAATGAGACAACTGAAACAGAATTTCAGTCACTTTTCAGTTGTCACCAGCTAGTAAGTAACAAGTAATATAAAGTTAACCTTTTCGGGAACATCTGTTTATGCCAGATACTCAGCTGGATGTTTCATATTCATCATTTAATTTAATGTTCACATCTTTGGCAAAGTATGCTATTACTTCTACTTTAAAATGGGGAAACCAAGATTCACAGTGGTCACAGCTCTTGCTGCACTGTACAACCATTGATTTCTTTATTTAATCTCCTCTAAATAGACCAGTTTACCAGTCTTTTTCAAAATTAATTGACAAGAAATGATTCTTTTAAAAAGGAACTTTATTGACATATAATCCACATATTAATACTATAAACTTCACCCATTTAAGGTATACAATTCAATGTTTTTGTATTATTCAGAGTTATAAATCACTACAATCTAATATTAGAATGTTAGAATAACTCTAAAAAGAAACCCTATGCCTATTAGCAGTCACTTCCCATCCTCTACCTTTCCCTAGGCAAACACAAATAAAATTTCTAACTCAATGGATTTGTCTTTGCTGAACATTACATACAAATGGAATCACATAATATGTTGCTTTTTGTGATTCTTTCATTAGCATAATGTTTTCAAAGTTCATTCACCTTGTTGTATGTAGCAGTACTTTACCCTTTTTATTGAGAGCAATAATCCACTGAATGAATGTGCCATATTCCATCCATCTATTCATCAACTGATGGACATTTAGGCCATTTACAACATTTTTTAAAGATTTATTTTTATTGTCCTTGAGAGAGAGAGAGAGAGAGAGACAGACAGACAGACAGACAGACAGACAGAAGGGAGAGGGCCCAGAACAGTCTCCACAGCTGCACATCATTGGTTTTTCCACATAGTTTCATTCCACAGGTGGACGCGGGGCCGCACAGGGCAGGAACTGGGCCGGGGTCTCACCTCAGTGAGAACCGAGTTCTCCCCAATTCAGTATTGGGGTCTGCACGGGCCGGGGCCAGGATTCGATCCTCAGTCCCCAAGGTTGCAAAGTGAGTGCTTAACCCACATAGCCATCCCAGCTTCCCCTCATTTACATTTGACCATTATAAATAATGCTGCTATGAATGTTCATGTACAAGTTTTTGTTTGAACATGGTTTTTTTTTTTTTAAGATTTATTTTATTGTGTTTGAGAGAGAAACAGAGAGACAGACAGAGAGAAGGAGGAGGGCCCAGAGCAGTCTCCATAGTTGCATGTCATTAGTTTTCAACATAGTTTCATTCCATAGGTAGGCAAGGGGCCACACAGGGCAGGAACTGGGCTGGGGGCCTCCCACATGGGAGGCACTCTTCAGTGAACTGGGGGCTTCTCACATGAGAGGCATGCCCCAGGCGGGAACCGAACCGGGGGCCTCCAACATGGGAAGCTCACCCCAGCGTGAACCAAATTGGGGTGGACAGTACACCCCAGTTCAGCATATGGGTCCGCATGGGCCAGGGCTGGGACCAGAACTTGATCCTCAGACCCCAGGGCTGCAATACAAGCACTCAACCAGCTGAGCCATCCCAGCATCCCCTGGACATATGTTTTCATTTTCCTTTTGTAGATGCCTAAGAGTGGCCCTATTGGGTCATATGGAAACTCTGTTTCAAGTTTTGAGGAAGTGCCAAACTGTTTCAAAAGAGGCTACACTGTCTTATTTCCACTAGCAATACATGAAGATTCTAATTCCATCACAATTTGTAAACAGTTGATATTGCATGTCTTTTTTAATTATAGTCATCTTAGTACATGTGAAGTGGCAGCTCATTTTGGTTTTGTTTGCATTTCCCTCATGGCTGATAATAATGAGTATCTTTTCATGTTTATTGGCTATATGTATAACTTTGGCAAAATGTCTGTTCAATTTTTGCCCACTTAAAAAAATTCAGTGTTCATTATATATTCTGAATATCTGTTGTAGGTTATATGACTTGCAAATATCTTATGTGAGTTGTCTTTTGACTTTTTTCACCATACATAGTTATTACAATATTACTGACTATATGCCTTATATTACAGCCTATATCCTCATGAGTACTGTGTGACAACCAATTTGTACTTCATAATCCTTTTCCCCTTTTCACCCACCCTTTTCAATCCCCCTTCCAACTGGCAACCATCCAAATGTTCTCTGTGTCTGAGTTTGTTTAGGTTTTGTTTCTTTATTTCATTCTTTAAATTCCACATTGCTTCTGTCATTCTCTGTCTGATATACTTGACTCAGCACAATACCCTCCAAGTCCATCCATAGTGTCACAGATGGAAAGAACCCATTTCCATCCATGGCCAAGGAACATTCCATTGCACATATGTACCACATACTCTATCCATTCATCCATCCAGGGACACCCAGGCTGCCTCTGTATCTCCGCTATTGTAAAGAATGTTGCAATGAACATATGGATGCGTATGTCCCTTTGAAGTAACATTTTGAGTTTCTTCTGATAAATACCCCAAAGTGGGATTACTGGGTCCTTTATTGTCTCTCATTATAGCCTTTATTTTAAAGTCTATTTTGTCTGACATAAATCTCGCTACCTTATCTTTTTTTTGTTTGGTTTTGTTTCCATCTTTTCCCCTTCATTTTACTTTCAGTCTGTGTGAGTCTTTTTATCTGATGTGAGTCTCTTGTAGGCAGACTATGGAAGGGTCTTGTCTTCTTATCCATTCAGTGACTCTATCTTTTGGTTGAAGAATTTAATCCATTTATATTTAAACTAATCCTTGATAGATATGTAGTTATTGCCATTTTATTATTCATATTTTGATTTTTTTTCTTTTTGTCTTAAATAAGTCATGCTGACATACCTGGTTTGGTGGTGATAAACTCCTTTAGCTTTTTCTTGTCTGGGAAGCTCTTTATCTGTCCTTCAATGCTAAATGATTGTTTTGCTGGGCAATCTTGGTTGTAGGTTCTTGCTTTTCATCACTTTGAATATTTCTTACCAATTCCTTTTGGTCTGCAAAATTTCTGTTTAATAATTCAAATGATAGTCTTATGGGAGCTCCTTTGTAGGTAACTAACTGCTTTTCTCTTGCTGCTTTTAAGGTTCTCTCTTTGTCTTTAACCTTTGGCCTTTTAATTATGATGTGTCTTGTAGGTCTGTTTGGGTTTATCTTGTTTGAGACTCTTTGGGCTTTCTGGGACTGTATGTCTGTTTCCTTTGCCAGGTTAGGGAAGCTTTCCATCTTATTTCTTCAAATAGGTTTTCAATGCCTTGCTGTTTCTTCTCCGTCTGGTATCCTTATGATGTGAATGTTGGTTCACTTGTTGTCCCAGAAGCCCTTTAAACTACTCTCATTTTGAGGGGTTCTTTTTTCTCTTTGCTGTTCTCTTTGGGTGTTTTCTGCTACCTTGTCTTCTAAATTGCTGATATGATCCTCTGCTTCATTTCATCTACTATTGATTTCCTCTAATGTATTCTTCATTTCAGTTATAGTATTCTTCATTTCTGACTGGTTCTTTTTTGTGTTTTTCTATCTCGATTTTTCTTTATTGTTAAGTTTATTGGGGTGACATCAGTGAGTAAAAATTACATAGGTTCCAGGTGTACAATTCTACATTACATCATCTATGTGTTGCAATATGTGTTCACCATCCAGAGTCCATTTTCTTTCCATTGCCATATATTTGGCTCCTATTCCCTTCTCTGCCACCCACCTTCCCCCTTACCTTCAGGTAACCACTAAACTATTGACTATGTCCATGAGGTTTTGTTTCTTTGTTACTTTCAGTTTAATAGCCCATATATGCATGAAGTCATATGGTTCTTGGCTTTTTCTGTCTGGCTTACTTTGCCTAGCATGATGATCTCAGTTCCATCCATGTTGCTGCAAATGGCAGTATTTCATCTTTTCTTATAGCTGAGTAATATTCCATTGTATATATGTACCACAGATTTTTTATCCAGTCATCTATCAAAGGGCAATTTGGTTTTTTCCATGACTTGGCTGCCATGAATAGTGCTGTGATGAACATTGGAGTACATATATCTTTGTGGACTAAGGTTTTCAAGTTTTTTGGGTAGGTACCCAGAAGCAAGATTGCCGGTTCATATGGTAACTCCGTTTCCAATATTCTGAGGAACCTCCACTCTGACTTCCATAGTGTTTGTACCACTTTGCACCCCCACCAGCATTATATGAGGTTCCTTTTTCTGCATAGCTTCTTCAGCATTTGTTATTCCTTGTCTTCTTCATTATAGGCATTCTACCAGGTGCGTAGGTGGTATCTCATTGTGGTTTTATTTTGTATTTCCCTAATAGCTAGTGATGTTGAACATTTATTCATATATCTGTTAGCCATTTGTATGTCTTCATGGGTGAAGTGTCTGTTCAGGTCCTCTGCTCATTTTTTAATTGGAGTGTTTGGGGTTTTGTTTTTGTTGTCATTGTTGTTGCTATTGAGTTGTATGAGTTCTTTATATATTTTAGATATTAGTCCCTTATCAGAGGCATTGTTTGCAAATATTTTCTCTCAATTTGTTGGTTGCTTCTTTGCTTTTTTGATGGTTTCTTTTGCTGTGCAGAAGCTTTTTAGTTTGATATAGTCATTATTCATTTATTTTTGCTTTTATTTCCCTTGCCTTTGAGATCAGGTTCATAAAGTCCTCCCTGAACTCAAAGTCTATAACTTTATTACTGATGCTTTCTTCTATGCAATTTATTGTTTTGCATCCTATGTGGAGGTCTTTAATCCATTTTTAGTTAATTTTGGTATATGGTGACAGTTCATATTCATTCTTTTGTATGTGGTTTTCCAATTTTCCCAGCACCATTTTCTGAAGAGGCTTTCTTTTCTCCATTGTATATTTTTCAGTCCTTTGTCAAAAATTATCTGTCGAAATATTTGTGGGTTTATTTCTGGGTTCTCTCTCCATTTTTATATTTTCTATCTCTTTGCTTAAGTTTCCACCAAGATCATTGAGCATCCTTATAACCAATGTTTGAAACTTTGCATCTGGTAGATTGCTTGTCTCCATTTTTAGTTATTTTTCTGGTACTTTGTTCTGTTCTTTTTTGGGGGACATGTTTCTTTGTGTCCCCCATATTGGCTGCCTCCTTGTGTTTGGTTCTATGTATTAGGTACAGCTGCTATGCCTCCTGGTCTTAGTAAAATGGCCTTATTTAGTAGGTGTCCTATGGGACCCAGTGGCAGTCTTTCTGGTCATCAGAGCTGGGTGCTTCAGGTTTGTCCTTTGTGTAGGTTGTGTGTGACCTCCTGTTGTAGTTGAGCCTTGATTGCTGTTTACATGTCAATGGGAAGGATTGACTCTCAGTCTCATTAGTTGTGACTATAGTAGATGAGCTTAGAGAGCAGGGTTTGCTTTTAGGGTGGCTCTGGTGCCTTCCCAGTCTATCCGTCAGATGTGTTGTCCTTGGAGGTATTGATTTTGCTTGGTT
>PVKE010030322.1:0-19703 GCA_004027555.1 Craseonycteris thonglongyai
GGACCGAGGACCGAGGATCGAATCCCGGCTCCGGCCCAGGCAGGACCCACGTGCTGAACTGGGGAGTTCCCACAGTTCGGTTCTCTAACTGTCTCTGTCTCTGTCTCTCTCTCTATCTGTCAAAAAGTAAAATAGAAATAAATATGCACTGAAGACAAAAAGATAATTTCTCTCTATAAATGTGAAAAGATAAAAAAAAGAAAAAAAAAAAGATATGTGGTCAAGTAGTTTTAAATAATTTAGTTTCAGAAGCCGGGATGGCTCGGTGGGTTAAGCGCTCACTTTGCAGCGCTGGAGACCTGGGATCGAGTCCCGGCTCCGGTCCATGCGGAACCATATGCTGAGCTGGGAGCTCGCCCAGTTCAGTTCTCTGTATCTCTCTCTCTCAGTCAAAAATAAAAATAAAAATAAATAAATAAAAATATATTAAAAAAAACAAAAAACACCTGGAGTAGTATAAAAAAAATAAAATAATTTAGTTTCAAAGTCCTGATTAACACTGTAAAATTTACTTACTGCAAAATTAGTCTATAAATTATGACATCTAAGATAATAAATCAATAAGCATACTTTCTAGATAATTTGTTGGTGCTTTGTCATGTGCATCTACCACCATCAGTTTTGACTGATTTAGGAAGGGATGAAAGGCCTTTCCATTTAAGTTACAATGAAGATATTATATTGAAAATAGTCCTGTTGAGAAAGATTGGAACATAACAGTACAGAATAATAGCTAGAGCAGCAGCTCTTACATGGTGTCAGGGTGTTTTAAGGACTTCTCATGTATAAAATCAAATCTGTAGAGTGCCAGAGGGGTCTAGGCTCTGCAAATAATCAGTTGTATGATCTTCTGGAAGTCCCTTAGTAATTTCCTTATAGTCCTTAACCTCAGTACATGATGGGCACAGCTGTGAAACTAACTGTTTATATCCTATTTTCTTTTTTGTTGTTGTTGTTTTTGTTTGTTTGTTTTTGACAGAGAGAAAGAGATACAGAGACAGAGCAAGGACTGAACTCCCCAGTTCAGCACATGGGTCCGTACAGGCCGGGGCCGGGATTCAGTCCTCGGTCCCCAGCACTGCAAATTGAGCTCTTAACCCACTGAGCCATCCTGGCTTCCCCTGTATCCTATTTTCTTGGAACTAAGAATTACCTTTGGAGCAAAAATACTGAGTAGGAAAAAGCCCATTTAGAGAGGTGCAGGGCAGTTGCGTAATTCCAACTTTCTGAAATGAGGCTGCTCTCAAATATGATAGGTTTCTAATATTTGCTTCTCTACTGTTCTTGGACTGCTAATTTCCCCAAATGCTAATTTCCCCAAATGACTGAATCTTTGAGTCCCATTAGGCGGTTAGGTCAAACTTTTTTTTTTTTTTTTAAGATTTATTTTATTGTTTTTGACAGAGAGAAAAAGAGACAGAGAGAAGGGGGAGGGCCCAGAGCAGTCTCCATACTTGTACATCATCAGTTTTTCAACATGGTTTCGTTACACCCAGGTGGGCATGAGCGGCTCAGGGTGGGAACTTGAGCCAGGAGCCAAACTGGGGGTTGAAAACTGCACTAAGGGCCTCCTGCATGGGAAGCACATCCCAGTTCAGCATTTGGGTCCAGCATTTGGGTCCGCACAGGCCGGGCCGGGATTTGATCCCTAGTCCCCAGGGCTGCAAAGCGAGCACTTAACCCGCTGAGCCATCCCAGCCTCCCCTAAACTTTGAACCAACAATTTGAACCTAACCTAAGATCTTATACTTAGTAACCAACTAGAATAAGTCATTTCTCTTACTCTCTCACGGGGTTACCCATACTGATATTTGAAAACTGTTAGTTGCAAAAGGGACATTTATTTTTATTTATTTATTTTTTTAATTTTACTTATTTATTTATTTATTTTTGACACAGAGAGAGAGACAGAGAGAGAGAGAGAGATACAGAGACAGAGAGAGAACTGAACTGGGGGAGCTCCCAGTTCAGCATATGGTTCCGCACGGGCCGGGGCCGGGATTCAATCCTCGGTCCCCAGCGCTGCAAAGTGAGCGCTTAACCCACTGAGCCATCCCAGCTTCCCCAAGGGACATTTAGAATTACCGTATTTTCCGGCGTATAAGACGACCGGGCGTATAAGACGACCCCCTAATTTTACAGTTAAAACATAGGTTTAGGCCTATATTTGCTCCACTTCCGAGGCCATAGTCTTATACAGCGAATATAGGCCTAAACCTATGTTTTAACTGTAAAATTAGGGGGTCGTCTTATACGCCCGGTCGTCTTATACGCCGGAAAATACGGTACAAATGACCGTTCCCGCCAAGAATATTCAAAAACTACAATGAAACAAATGTTTGCGACTATCTAGCTTTTGCATGGCCTCCTTTAGTAAATTATTACCTTTATTCCTAGGTAATAATTTTCTTCTTTCACAAGGACAAACTGAGACTGAGAGGTAAGAGGTTGGGAACAAGGTTCTACAAGACATTAAGAGTCTGGTGGAAGAGTACATCCTAAGCAGGATAGATGAGAAGGCCCAGGAAATTATCTCCAGGCCAGGCCAATATCATGATAGTAAATAGCCTTGAGCAAATTTCACCTGTGGCTTGCAGTAATTTTAAAGTATGCTCACAAATTCCTTTAATAGTCCTCTCATATAAAGGTGTAGTCTAAGTCCTTTCCTCTTGGAATACAGACTTTTCTTAGTGACTCCTATCTAAATAACAGAATGTGACATAACAGAGGAATCTGGAGGCTCGGTTAGAAAACAGCAACTGTCTGACTCTCGTTCTTTCTGGATACTTGCCCTGGGAACCCAGTCACCATGCTATGAGGAAGCTCAGGCAAGAGAGAGGAGTGTATAAATGTTCCAGCCTACAGCTCCAGTGGCCCCAGCTGACAGACACCATCAACCACCAAACATGTAAGTGAGCTATTGGATGATCCTAGCCCCCAGCCTTCCACTACTCCAGATGATGTGGAAGAGACCAGCTGTCCCCGTTTAAACCAGCCCAAACTGCAGGTTTGGATGGAAAATATGTTGAGGTAAGCCACTAACTTTTGGGGTGATTTGTTACACAGCAATGGATAACAGAACAGCTTTTTAATAAATCATGTCTAATGCCCACTACAAGCTTTAAAAAGTAGATGCTGCTATCCCCTTTGGACACACAAGCAAACAGGTCCAGAAAAGCTCAGGTTACACATTAAGTGGCAGGGATCAGGATTTAAGAGCTTCAAAGATTGGGCCTTCTCCACTACTCCATAATGACAAGGCGATTAGATCATTTCTCCAGCATTAGGAAGAATCTGGACTCCAAATTGTTTGCTCACCTAAATGTATCACTGTAGATAGGATTTTAAAAAACAAACAAACAAAACCCAGCAGCTTAATAAAGAGGTTGTATAGGCTTTTTATCTACCTTTTCCCATTTAATCTAGACTAAAGCCCTGTGAGTGGGTTATCATCCCAGTTTTACAGATGAGAAAATCAAGGCTAAGAATAAACGACCAAATTTTCGACAGCCTGTAGGATAAAGCTGGGATGCAAACTTCTCCAGTTTACAAGTGTTTCCCTCTGCCTCTTGCCTGCAGAGAAGATAGGCTGTACAAAACATTTTTTATTCAGTATTATAGAAGACAAACATGAACATAATTGTTTTCTCTGTTGTCAAGACTCCTAGGAAGGACCTTAACTTAGTGACCACTAACTGTCCAATCCTGATTGGACAAAAGAAAAAAAGTGAAGCTAAAAGGAAGTAGGCCCCTTCAAAGAAATGGGAGATTTCCATACCCTTTAGCATGAAAAATCACCATTCCCTTCCCACTTATGTAGCATCTCACACAAACCCAAGGCGGTCCCAATGGGCAGAAACAGGCTCGTGACAATCCTGCAGAGCAGGTTCAGAGGTGATCTTACTCAAACCATTCCTGACCGCCCCTCTCCCACACAGCAGTTACTCTCACTGCTTACAGGGTAGGGAAATATTCGCATTTCTGTGTCCCAGGCTGCCAGTCTAGGTACTGGATACTAAGCGATTGATGATCATCTCATTTTCACCCAAGCACACATGTACTTCTCTTTCCCGTGCAGATTCAGGTTATGAACGGGAATGAACATTTCAATAAATTTGTCGCGCTTCGCTCAACCAAAAGCAATCATAGCAAATTTGCCTAACGCGACAACGCGTAATTTCGTGTATTCCTCATAAATTATAATTATAGAGGCCATTTTAGAAAGGATAAGAGCTAAACTCAGAGAAGTCAGACAGAGCTTTTACCCCTAGATTATAGCACTGGTAAAGAGCTGAGGTTCAAGCCCACACCTAGAGAGGGCTGAAGAGCCTCCAAGTTCGCCTCAGATTCGCACTGCTTACACGCAGGGTTATCCGCCAGCGCGAACCGTGCGAACCGTGCACACATAGCGGTCGAAGCGCTCCATGTCGCGCCAGGCCGCAGACTCCGGCCCACCCCTTGACTGCCACCTCCTTCCCAGGAAAGCGGCCTTGAGCGAGCTCCGGGTACCACTCGCCCCGCCCCGCCCCGCCCCGCCCCGCCCCGCAGCGCGCGTGGGAACGCGGCGCCCTCCGCAGGGTTGCCCTCGACGATCGCCTGCGCGCACCAGGAAGGGCTTCCGCCGCCGCCGGCCTGGCCTCCTCTCCTCCGCCACCACCGCCCTTCCCCGCCACCGTGCGCACGCGGGGGCTGGCGCCGGGGGCGCGCGCTGCAATGTTTCTCTCTTCCGCCCGGCACCGCCGCGGCCACCTCATATCCGGGCGAAGGCGGTGCTGGGGTCCCGGTTCGTGGAGGGAGCTATTAAGGGGGAGGGGGCCGGGAAGGAGGGGCGGAGGGCCGGGCCGTGGTTACGGCGGCTGAGGAGAGACAGCCCGAGCGGTGGGGGGGTGGGGCGTGAGCGAAGGCCGCGCGAAATAGCCACAGGACCGGCGCGGGCGGTGGGGAGGGCGCCACGGCCGAGGCACCAAGTAAGGGCCCGCCGGAGGAGTCTGGGGCGCCCAGCCTAAGGGCCCGCAGGGGGAGAAGGGGCGCGAGCGCGCTGCTCCCAGGTTCGCGTGCGTGAGCGCAAGCGCCGGGGCGCGCGCGGGGGGCGGGCTGGGGCGCGAGGCCAGCGGGGTGGCGGGCGGGCAGCGGGCTGGCGGGGTCCGAGTCGCCGCGGCGGACGGCGGCGGGCCTGCGCCGGCTCCTGCCTTGAGCGCCGGGCCGGGGGATTCGGCCTCCCAGCTCCGTCCAGCCCGCCTCCCGTCGTGAGTACCATCCCCGCCCTTCCTCCGAAGGAAACCGCTGGGTCGGGGCCTGCGCGAGAGCCCGGGGGTTGGGGTCGCGGCCCGGAGAAGCCGAGTTTCGGAACTGAAGCCGGCGCTCGCCCCCTCCTTACCACGGGCGCCTCTGACATGGCCACAGGTGCGGCCCGCCGGGCGAGTGGCACTGGGGCTCCATCCCCAATCCTTGGCTCCCGGATAACAAGGGGCAGCTGGCGCCGTCCATTGGCAAGTGACAGGCACTTTACTACAGCTTGATTTCTCAGATCCCCGGCCCCAACCAGTCTCCTACCTGCCCCGACTCCGGGAAACTTCCCCACTACTGCCAGACCGGTCCCTATGCGTGACAGCTACTAATCTTGGTTTCTTTTTGTAGTAAAACTGCTGTATATCCTGATTCGGGCACCTTCACTTCTGCTTTCCTTACGTTCTCGATGCTTAGAGCAATTTATTTACTAGAAGAGATAACTACCAGTGGTTCTGTTTCCAATTGGTTTCTGGTTTTATAGCATAATTGTTGGGTGAGGAATTTTTTTTTTAAGGTAGTTACTTTAAGAGAGAAAGAGTTTCAGTTTCTTAAACAGCCAAGACTTCTGAAAATTTGTTCTTAGTGACAGTTTTGTGCTGATTTATCTTCCAGGTGCAAAGAATTGTAGACCAAGGAGCCATGGATATGAGAAGTGTGGGTGAAACAGAAAATGGAGATGCTTTCCTTGACATGAAGCAACCAGCCTCCAAATCTCCCCATCGCTATACAAAAGTAGGCCTTGTTACTACTGAAATAGTGTTTCTTTAAAAAGGTGGGGAGGTTAGTAACATTGGGGAGGTATTTCATTAGTATTATCTAAAGCAGGGGTCTCCAAACTTTTCAGCCCGCGGACCGCATTAACTATCAAACAGCAGTTTGGGGGCCAACTACACACACGAGGTCCAAATAAAAAAGAATCAAAACATAGATGTTTTTAATTATTTATTTAATATTATTTTATTCAGATAAAAAGGTCTCCGCGGGCCGGATGAGAGGGCCTCCGGCCCGCGGGCCGTAGTTTGGAGACCCCTGATCTAAAGTATACCGGTAGTCTCATTCTGATGTACTATATGGACTAAATATTAACTAGATTTAGTAAAACATTGCTTTGAACTTTTTTCTGGAAGTGTGAATAACAGAATTTAAACTAGGATTTGCTTCTAATTAGCTCTCTGGTGAAGGGCATATTGATTCAGATCCCATGTAAATTTGTGGATGCGTATATGTTGGCACACAAATTCTGAAGTAGCTTGTAACTGGTATGTTGTTGACTTACATACGATTAGAGTAAGGATTCCAGCTCTGAGATGCCTCATAAAACCAGTGTCCTCAGTATTGATGTTTGTTTAGGAGGTGAACACCCCAAATGGATTGCTTTTTGGTGCCTTCTAGGTGCTTGGCTAGGGTAACCAGATTTTTTAATTCTGTTTTTTACTTTTTGTTATAAATTAGATATGGACTCACAAAAGTAAGACTTCAGTTATATTTCCCCTAGCTAAAAACTTGTAATTTAAAACTGCTCATTTAGGTACCTGCTTTTCCCCGGTGAATCACCTCAATGTCGTATTTATTGACACTACTGTTTTAGTATCTTGTTGACTGCTGAATGTTTCTGAAGAGATTAGCAGGACTCAGTGAGCTATGAATTCATTTCTGGTTCCCTGATATGTATTGAACTGGAGTACATAAAGTGTGCTTGGGATAGTTGACAGGAACAATTATGTCCTAAGTTAGGCCCATATCAATATATTTTAGTATGGACCCAGTCAAGGACTCTGCTGTGGTTATTGTCCCTGGCTTTCCAGGATACTGATTGGTTAATACAGGGGTGTCGAACCTATGGCATGTGTGCCCAAAGTGGCACGCGGAGCAATTATTTCGGCACGTGGAATTATTGTTTTTTGTTATAAAAACATCCTATGCCTCTTATAGACATAAAGATAATCGATACCTCTATCTCACTTGATGGGTTGGCACGCGAGTTGAGCGAGTATACTCTTATTTCATAAACTTTGGCACTCAATCGCCAAAAGGTTCGCCACCCCTGCGTTAATATCTTAAAGTCAGGCTTTGTGTACTAGTGCCACTGCTCTTTCCTATTTGATAAAGTATCAACTGATGTCAGAGTAATATTCATTTTTAGCATTAAAAGATAAATCTCTCTAGAGGAAAACAAAAGTTTTCAGGTGTAAAAGAGTTCTTGGTTAATTGCTGTTTTAACACAATCTCTTTTGGCATAACAATGTGAGTTGATAGCACTTTATTACTTCCCTCAGATTTGGTCTTCCCAAATGTAAATTAGTTCCCTTCAAACCTGAGAGTGCTTGAGTAGTATTTCACAACTTAAATTCATTACCTAAAATGTTAACAGGTGAATTTTGAATGGAGCAAAGATTACCATATTTTTTTTGTGTATAAGACGTCCTTAACACATTGCGTATGGATCACAAGAATCTTCGTTTTTTTCTGAGCCATGCATTAAGGACGGGTAACGAGAATTCTCGTTTTTACACTTGACCTTTTATTTTTTGCAAGATTTATTTAATCAATTAGGCTTGGTTGATACATAACAAGCAAATATTATCAATGGATAAATTTACGTAAGTACAAAAAATTTCATTGAAAAGTTATAAATAATATGGAAGCAATAGCATTTTAAAGAGAAACGTTCGTTTCAACGTGGTCTCATTTAAATACCTGCCGGAACAGAGGAGTATGAGGGATTTAAACCCCGCCGTACGCAACGTGTTAAGTATAAGACAACCCCTATTTTTCTAACCTAACATTAAGAAATCAATACACGGGTTACTCCTGTGTATAAGACCACTCCCAATATTTTTTATTTTATTTTTTTAGATCTAATGTTTTGAGAGAAGAGAGAGAAGGTTGGAGGGCCTAGAGCAGTCTCCATAGTTGTACATCATTAGTTATGACAGTTTCATTCCACAGAGGTGGATGTGGGGCTGCTCAGGGTGGGAGCCAAACCAGGGGCCATCCACGTGGGAGGCGAGAACTTTCACCACCATCCCCAGACCTTGCAGTTGCAAGGAGAGCACCCAACTTGCTGAGCTACCCCAGCATCCCCTAAACTACTCCCAATTTTTGGTCTAATAATTTTAGACAAAAGTATTGTCTTATAAATGGAAAAATACAATAAATGAAGTAAAATTGATTCGAATTGCTTTTGTAAGCTTATGTGATTTTAATTCTGTCAGCACTTTTTGAATGTTCTGTTAACGCTACTTGTAGAGTCCTGGTAAAGAGGCTTTTGAATCACTTTCACACACTGATTTGAAGGTGGCATGATATATCTTACAAGTAATTTTTATAAAGACATTATTGGTCTCTCTTAGAGTAGAACTTGTGTATTTCTACAGTAAAGATTAAGAAGCTCAGTATTGCCCATTTTTAATAATCCAACCTTAGAATTCTGCTGTACTTAATGTGCCAAAAATGGTTAAGGAAAGCATTTTTTAGGTTAATGACAGAGCTTAGATTTAATGGTCCTCTCTACCAAATTTAATTGGAAATAAGTTTACTTTTCACTCCATTCAAGAGGATTTAGTTAATGTGTGTTTTAATGGCCTTTTTAGGATTATATTTAGGCAATGTTAGGGTAATGCTTTCATACATATATGTTTCTCAACTCTAGTTAAATTTTTTTTTTTTTTTAACTGAACTGGAGGCCTCACCGCATTTGGGAAGCACACTCCAGTTCAGCATGTGGGTCTGCACAGGCCGGGGTCAGGATTCGATCCTCAGTCCCCAGGGCTTCAAAGCAAGTGCTTAACCTGCTGAGCCATTCCGGCTTCCCCAACTCTAGTAATTTTATGTGAGATTCATTCAGCTTTTTCTTACCTTCATCAGAGGTTCTTGTTTCCCAGTTCTTGAAATATAGTACCTGCTGTTCAATGTTTGTTTTTTACTTCAAGTGAGGATACTGATCTTAGATCACAGAGTATACATACTTTGTGCTTTTCCTCCATTGCTCCTGTATCTTTCTTCCTTTTTTTTCTTTTAAGATTATTGTTTGAGAGAAGGTGAGAGACAGAGAGGAATAGGGCAGTCTCCATAGTTGTACATCATGGTTTCATTGAACACAGGTGGATATGGGACGATGCATAGTACGAACTGAACCCTGGGCCTCCTGCATAGGAAGTAAGAACCGTCACCATCCTCTAGGTGGTTATCAGTTGTGCCGCAGTTCAGCATATGGGTTTGCACAGGCCAGGGTCAGGATTCGATCCCTGGACCTCCCAGTTACAATGCAAGCACTCAGCCTGTTGAGCTATCCCGGCATCCCTACTCCTATATCTTGCCACCAACTCCTTATTAAATGTTGTCACTTGCCAGTTGACAGGAAATAAAAGCAGAGGACACTCAAAACATTTGGCTTGATACTGACCAGTGTTAATCATGCACTTTAAATCTAAAGATGGGCGTTGGATTATCTGATCTGAATTTCATGTGTGCTCTTTATTAGAGGCGACTTGTTATGAATTGACACCATTTTAGTGATCAGTATGTATAAGGATCTTTAAAAGCGGCCATCCTAATTTGTGGCTGAAGGGCAGTTGATGGCAGTGGTACAGCCATATTTATGTCTGTGCTTTAAAGTCATTAAGAAAATAAACAAGCAGCTGAAGTGAACTGATTTGAGTAATCCTCCTACCCTTCTCAGAAAGAATCAGTTACAAGACTTGAAGTCAAGCAAACCTCTGAGAAAAGAGTAACTGCAATTTAAATCCTAGTCTCATTTGGTAACTTCATGGGTGTCTCTCATAACCTGAGTCGAGTAGTAACATCTAACAGATGGCATTTCGGTGACACATTTAGCTACAAACTTTTTAAGCTAGTATAAAAATAAAAGATGCCTGTTTATATTGGTAAAGGCCAAATTATGGTATGAAAAATAATTATATAATCTTAATATTTCAGCTATCCAGAAAAATCTAGCTAACAGGAAATTCTTAGAGAGGGTTGGCTGGCAACATCATAGATACCATCTTCTGACTGCACTTTCCTACCTGTCCCAATTCTAAGTCATTTTGAAAAGTTAAGATTCAGGGCCCTTGCCATCATGGTGGGAACTTCTACGGTATATAAGGAGTCAGTCATTTCACAATTGAAACCTTTAACATAAAAATTTATAGGCAGGGCCCTTGATTCAGAAAAGGTTGCTATGAGAGGAGGCCAGTTTAGGGGAAGCCTGCCCAACAAGGTGGCAGTTTGGCTTAGAGTACCCAGTTGTCTCACTTGACAGGGACAGAGCACTGAGTGACAGAGCTCTTGGGAGAGATTGTGCTCCTCCCTTTATCTTCTCGAGAGATACAGAGAGGAGTAGGGCCATTGAGCCCTACTGCCTGGTTTAGGATCCGCCACTCTACCACTTACTTACCCTTTGTCCCTTCAGCCATATCCTTAGCTTCTCTGATTCTCATTGTTTTCCTCTGTAAAATGCAGGTGTAATAGTATATATGTCATAGGATATTTATGGGAATAAATGAGAAAATACATGTCAAGTGCTTAGAAAAATGGCACACAATAAGTGTTAAAAACTGATTGTGGGGGAAGCCGGGATGGCTCAGTGGGTTAAGTGCTCACTTTGCAGCGCCGGGGACCGGGGATCGAGCCCTGGCCCTGGCCCATGCGGAACCATATGCTGAACTGGGAGCTCCCCCAGTTTAGTTCTCTCTCTGTCTCTGTATCTCTCTGTCAAAAATAAAAAAAAATAATAATTAATTAATTTAAAAAAAATTAAAAAAAAACAAACTGATTGTGGTCTAATAAGGGTATACATTTTGGGAGAGGTACTAAAAGATACCTTCTTTAGATCCCAATTTTAGGTCAAGTTACTTATTTTCTATCTAAATGTCACAGTAAGCATCCCCATTTTAATTTGAAACCAGAATGTCCTATTGAAGATGTCATGCCACCACCTTAAAAGTGGTTCTTTTAAATTTTCTTCCAGTATTTACCTGATTACTTAAAGTTTTATATTGCTTTTATAAGTTCTATAAACACATTTAAAAGTCAAAGTTTATTTTTATTGCATTGGCCAGATCAACAGAAAAAAACACTTTTCTATTTTTTTCCATTCCCTTCTTAGTTTCGCATAAATTCTTTCAATAAAAGAAGGTATGTGGAAAGCTGGGATGGCTCAGCGGGTTAAGTACTCGCTTTGAAGCCCCAAGGACCGAGGATCGAATCCCGGCTCCGGCCCAGGCGGACCCACATGCTGAACTGAGGTGTGCTTCCCTAGTGCGGTGAGGCCCCAGTTCAGTTCAAAAAAGAAAGAAAGAAGTGACTTAGAAGCAAGTTTTTGGGGAAGCCGGGATGGCTCAGTAGGTTAAGCGCTCGCTTTGCAGCCCCAGGGACCGAGGATCGAATCCCGGCCCTGGCCGTGCGGACCCATATGCTGAACTGGGGAGTGCCCCCAGTTCAGTTCTTACCGGGGTGAAGACCCCGGCCCACTTCCTGCCCTGTGCAGCCCCGCGCCCACCTGTGGAATGAAACTATATGGAAAACCCAATGATGTACAACTGTGGAGACTGTTCTGGGCCCTCCCCCTTCTCTCTGTCTCTCTCTCTCTCTCTAAAACAATAAAAATAAATCTTTTAAAAAAAAGAAGATATTTGCATCAAGTCAGCCACTAATAAGATGCTTGGGTGAATCCAGATGCAAAGTACTGCTTATCAACGGTGCAGGATCCAGTTTGAATCCTGAGTTGCCTGAAAGAACTATTGTAAATGGTGCCCCCTTTAGCAACATACCTCACGAATGGGGATTGTGAAATGTATCATATGTGTTTCTTATGTCGGTAGTTCACCATTGCCATAGCTATTATCTGTAGATATCATTACTCTGTTGTGATCTATTTTTAAAAACTTTCTAATCCTTTCAGAAAAGTCATGTGACTTGGCAGAATGAAATATCAGGTCAGTCATCAACCATCTGAGAGCCTGATGGGCCAAGCACAATGCTAGTGGGTGTGTAGAAGGTAGGGACTGGCAAAGGAGGTCAAAGGCAGACCCCAACCCAAATGCTGCTCCAGGGATATTTGCCGCCTTTAGGAAGAGCCAGACACAATAGATGAGGTACTGGGTCACTTCTAGAGTGTTTTCACCATTAACAATGAAATAAAAGTTGGGTTTTTTACAGAATATCTATGTTAATAAAAAAATGAGCTTTTAATTCTTGTGAATAGAATTCACATCACAAAGGTAAAGAATATTTCCCATTTTATCTCCTGTAAGTGACTTGTATGAAATTCTTCTTTAATGTCATAATATCATCAGAATACATAGCTTCTCTATGGGATTTCTGCAGAAACAAACTGGATGAAGATTTTAACCACTGTTGTTTTGGGGCTTATACTAAATTTGATGTCTAATGTTAAAAGTGGGTGTCCAGATTAGTAATTCCCAAATACGTAGACTGTTTTGGGACACTTGACATTTTCTTTAAGGAAGGCTGCTAAAGCTAAGAAAATATGTTTATACTTCCTTGGGTGTGTGGCTCTTAGGCAGTTAGTAGCTTGTTTGTGCCTGGTCAGGTTTCAGTAACCTGTGCAAAAAGTAAGGTCTCTGATGTTAACTCTTCTGTTGTCTAGATGATAATTTTAGTAAATTTGTCCATGATCAATAAGTTTCTGTGGGTTCGTAGGATTCTACAAAAGGGTAATCTTACATTCCCTCTTGAAATACCGGTACTCAGGGAGGGAGCTCTCCCAGCTCATACTAGGTAGTTTCCAGGTATTTTTCCTTTGGCTAAGGGAGGTTTTTTGTTTGTTTGTTTGTTCGTTTGTTTTATATCCCAAAGGGGTTCCTTTCCAGGGATAATTGCAGTTAAAGGCTCTTGATAAGATGGTGAGTTTAAGAACACTTGAGGAACTGGAGAGCCTTGAAACCAGGGACAAGAGTCATCTGCCTATGCTAGACACTAAGCATGGCACACAGGAAATGTTCTGTGGACATTTATGAAAAGAACAAACTTTGTATTGACTTACCGGTAGCTCATGGTTTCTCTCCTCCTCATTTATGTGGGGGATCCTCTCAGGCTGTGATACCATCTTATGCAACTTAAGACTTTGCTGGAAGGTAACAGGTTTAGCTCTCTCAACCCCATGAAGAGGATCTCTCATTTTCCCCTAAATGTTCAGGTGGATCTTGGGTCACGTTTTGAAAAACATGACTGGTTTAAAATACTACTTCTTAACCTCTTTGAAGTCTGTTAGAGATCTTCTAAAGGTATGAACACTCACTGCAGTAAGCTGCACAAATGCATAATTTTGTGTATGGTTTCCTTGAGACCATGAAACTGGTTTAAGAAACTCTGTCTCAAGCAGAGTTAAGTCACTTTTTTTTTTTTTAAAGATTTTTTTCTTAGTTTTATTTATTTATTTATTTATTTTTGACAGAGAGAACTGAACTGGGGGAACTCCCCAGGTCAGCATATGGGCCGGGGCCGGAGCTGGGATTCGGTCCTCGGTCCTCGGTCTCCAGTCCCCGGTCCCCAGTCCCCAGTGCTGCAAAGTGAGCGCTTAACCCACTGAGCTATCCCGGCTTCCCCAGTTAAGTCATTTTACCTAGACATTTAAAGTTTTTCCCAGCAGCTTTCACAGGCCAAGAAATGTTTTGCTTTGTTTTCCCAGTTCTCAGCCTATTATTGAAGAAAGTGGCTTTTCATCCTCTATAGACAGGTGGGCTATGTTTTAGCCACTGCACTTAGAGGTATACCCTACCACAAATTATGCTGCCGGCATAGTTACTGCTTGTGTGCAACTGGCTCACAGCTCTACCTTGTGCTCCCACAGGCCTTTCAAGTTTGTATAGTCAGTCGCTTGAGCATTATTCACATCTAGTATATGCCAACATATAAAGTAAAAAAAAAAAAACTGGAATAATATGAGAGGAAAAGTTAAAGTATTTTTATCAATTTTAGCAACTCATATCTGAGAATAGTTGGCATTTATCAGTCTGATTAGAGCGATAAGTCTGTTAACAAGAGAATTAAAACATTAACCTCTGGTAACTGAACCTCTTAGTTTTACTTACCAGTAGAAATATTTTTATTTATTTATTTATTTTTATATCTTTTTATATTTATAGAGAGTAATTATTTTATCTTCAGTGCATATTTATTTCTATTTTACTTTTGACAGATAGAGAGAGAGAGACAGAGACAGAGACAGCTAGAGAACCGAACCGTGGGAACTCCCCAGTTCAGCATGTGGGTCCTGCTTGGGCCGGAGCCGGGATTCGATCCTCGGTCCTCGTGGCCTCAAAGCGAGCGCTCAACCCGCTGAGCCGTCCCGGCTTTCCCCAGAAATATTTTTTATTGAGATATAATTAACAAACCTAAAATTTATCTCTGTTAAAGTAGATCATTCAGCAGTTTTTAGTAAATTTACAGTTATACAACCATCACAGCTATCTTTAATTCCAGAATATTTTTATCACTCTAAAGTTTAGAATCTAAACAGAAACTGTGTACCCATTAGCAGTCTCTCCCCACTATCCCTTTCCCCCAGCCCATGGCAACCATTAAATCTACTTTTGACTATGGATTTACCTATTCTGATCATTGCATGTAAATAGAATCATACAATATGTGGCCTTTTGTGTCTGGCTTCTTTCATTTAACATGTTATTGTTTGATTTCTGATACTATTTTCCATTTTCTTTGTTAGCCACAATTTAACAACAGTTATTATCAGAGCACTTGGTACATATATTAGACTCCTTGCTAAGTACTTTACACACATGATTTAGTGTGATCTTTATTCCCACTCTTTTAGATAATACTCTCCTCATCTTACAGGTGACTCAAACATCACTTGTGCCAGGTCACTCAGCCACTGAGTGGCAGAGCTCAGGTAAAAGTCCGGCCTCTTATTTACTTCATGGTCACCATAGTGCCTTGAAGGAAACTCTTCTGAAGGCAGGTCATTGAATGACTACCATATTTTTCGCTCCATAAGATGCACTTTTTCCCCCCAAAAAAGTGGAGGGAAAAGTGTGTGTGTCTTATGGAGCGAATACTGCAAAAAAGAGTGCACATTGGGGACCTTAATGATGCCGTGGGGAAGCCTGCAGCCAGATCAAAAAGCAGGGACTACATGGAAGAAGAGCGGGTCCAGGAAGGAAACTTGTGTCTTAATGGAGCGAAAAATACGGTATAAACTTCTGCACACTTTGCCACCAATATTCAGATCACTTAGCAAAGTATGTTAAATCATTATGTCTTGCCCTATACTTAAAATCGAATAAGTAACTAGTATTTTCAATTATGAAACAGCCAAAAATAAAATACCAGATTGAAACAACATTAATCTGTGATGGCCAACATAATGAAAGCTTTATTAGCCTAATGAAGAAGTATATATGAATTGATAGTATGGTAGTAAGTGGGTGCACTCTGGGGTTTGGTAGGTTTGTTTAGAGCAAGGGCAAAGGGGTGGGAGATGAAGGAGATTAAAAAAGGTGAGCAGGGGAATATAGCCCACCTTGTAGACCACAGGTGTCGTAGGGTGAATTCTCTGGGAAGCAGATGCTGAGACAAGTACGAAAGGTTTATGAGACTTTTATGCCTTATCACCAGGCAGTTAAGAACTACAGACTGCCAGCTATAAGTCATGGGGGGTGTCAGGTACAGCATAAGGAATATAGTCCACACTGGAATAACTACAGCATAGGGAATATAGTCCACATTGTGATAACTCTGTATGGTGACAGATGATTACTAACTAGCCTTATTGTGATCATTCCATAAGGTATATAAATAACATTGTTTTGGAGTTCAGCTTGTAGCATGTATGAGTAATCAGTGCTTTTTTCCTTTTTATTGCCATTGTATGGATTTGCCACATTTGTTCATTCATTAGTTGATGGACACGTGTTATTTCCACATTTTGGCTATTGTGAACAATGCTGCTATGAGCATTTATGTGGATATAATTTTTCAGTTCTCTTTTGTATATACCTAGGAGTGGAATTGCTGGGTCATGTAGTAACTAACTTTTTAAGGAACTGCTATTATTTTCCACAGTATTTGCACCATTTTACATTTCCATTAACAGTGTTAGGGTTCCAGTTTCTCCACGTCTTACCATCTCCAGTGCTGGTTATTTTTCTTTTTTTTTTTTCTTTTTTAAATAGCCATTCTACTAGAGGTGAGGTAGTATCTCACTGTGGTTTTAACTTGCATTTCCCTAATGACTAAAAATGTTGAACATCTTCCATGTACTTGTTGTTGGCCATTTGTGTATCTTCTTTGGAGGAAAAATCTATTGAAATCTTTTCCCTGTTTTTAAATTGGGTTATTGTCTTTTTGTTGTTGAGTTGTATGAGTTCACTCTATATTCTGGATAGTAGACGCTTATCAGATACAGTAAAACCCCCATCCCCATCTGCAGAGGATACTGTGATATACCCAGTGGATGCCTGAAACCACGGATAGTACCAAACCCTGTATGTTTTTTCCTGTACATACATACTTATGATAAAGTTTAATTTATAAATTAGGCACCATAAGAAATTAACAGTAATAATAAAATAGAACAATTATATAACAATATACTATAATAAAAATCATGTGAATGTGGTATCTTTCTCAAAATATACTATATGAACAGTGTGGATATGCTGAATAAAGGGATGATTAATGTCCAAGGCAGGATGAAACAGGATGGCTTGAGACTTCATCATGCTACTCAGAATAGCATGCAGTTTAAAAACTTATTGTTTATTTATAGAATTTTCCATTTAATATTTTCAGACTACAGCTGACTATGGCAAGTGAAACTGTAGATGGGGGTACTACTATATATGATTTGTTTATTTTTTTCCTATTCTAGGGGTTGTCTTTTCACTTTCTTTGTGGTGTATTTGGAGCACAGAAGTTACTAAATTTGAAGTCCCATTTATCTATTTTTTTCTGTGGTGCTCATACTTTTGGTGTCATAGCTAAGAAACATTGCTTAATCCAAGATCATGAAGATTTATACATGTTTTCTCCTAAGAATTTTATAGTCATTGCTCTTATATTTAGGTCTTTGATATATTCTGAGTTAATTTTTATATATAGTGTGAGGTAGGGGTAAATTTTATTTTTTAGAATAGACTTGCAGAAAAGCTAGGAACATAGTAGAGTTCCTATATACTATTCATTTGGTATCTCTTGTTAATATATTAGTGTAGTGGGAAGCTGGGATGGCTCATCGGGTTAAATGCACACTTTGCAGCCCTGGGGTCTGAGGATTGAATCTTGGCCCTGGCCTATGTGGATCCATATACTGAACTGGGATGTGCTTCCCATGTGGGAGGCCCCCAGTTCAGTTCTCTCCCTGCGCAGCTCCACGTCCACCTGTGGAATGAAACTGTCAAAACTAATGATGTACTGCTAAGGAGACTGCTTTAGGCCCTTCCCCTTCTCTCTATCTCTGTCAAAAACAATAAAATAAATCTTAAAAAAAACAACTGTGACAACCGTTATCTGATTCTAGACTGGATCCTGTGTTAGAGGCTAAAAAAAACATAGAGGACATTATTGGGTCAACTGACAAAATTGGAATCTGGAGGGGTAGATTAAAGTATTATTGATAACTGATTATATAAAATTGACAGCTCTTCTCAACTAGATTCTGCAGAAGTAAGCCCTTACGTCCTAAGGCATCCATTGTATACATACAATGGATTACAACAATAGATTTGTTTCTCTACTGTGCATCTAAAATTATACTGACCAAGTGTAATCCTTGGAAAAATGGAAAAATAGTCACTCAAATCATTTTCTATAGGGCTTCATTCTCTCATGGGACTAGATAAGAGGCTGTGAAAGGATATCCTCATTCTTAGGAAATAGGCACTGAAGTATTTAGTAGTAAAGGATCAAGACTTTTGCAGTGTTCTCTCAAATGGTTCAAAAAGTTACGTATAGAGATTCTGAACGCTAAAGCAAATAGGGAAAAATGTTAACAGGCAAATCAGATAAATGGTACATGTATACTTTTTTTTCTCGCAACTTTATGTATATTCAAAAAAATCTTGTAAATTATCATCTAATGCACTTAAGAGTAACATTAGCTGGAGGTTTTACGAAAGCCTAAAGCTTCTATGCCTTAAGATGAGCCTTCAGTGTTTTGTGAAATATATTATTCAACAGCAATTTATGAGAGAATGTGTCTTAGCAAGAAACTGATCCCTATTATTTGCCAGTTTGCTTGAGCATCTTGTAAGAACCTTTTAACTGACTCCAGTCCTTTCTGGAATAAGTCAAGGTATAAATAAGTAAGAACTGTGTGAAATGCTTAAGGTAGATAATCACTGAAAACAATAAGTTGAAAGTATGTAGAATCACCATTTGATTTCTCTTTGTAGGAGGAGCTCTTGGATATAAAAGAACGCCCTCATTCCAAACAAAGGCCTGCATGCCTCTCTGAAAAATATAACAGGTATGGTGTTTGCTTCTATTTAGCTTCTTATTACATCAGACTTGGTAAATTAAGAATTGTTTTGGAGTTTTTTAGAATTATGATTGGGGAGATTTCAGGGATATTAACATTAGGCTTTGACATAAATATATATAGCATCTCACTGCATTGTCTTTATCAACTGCATTATTAATTAGCTCTAAACCATTGGTTCAAAAATTTGAGCTACAAAGGACCCTTAAGGACAATTAAACCAATTCCCTTTCAACTGACTGGTAAAGAAACTGAAACTAGAAAATTACTTGGGCAAAGGCACATAGTCTGAAAGAATTAAGACTTGCACAGAAGTCTTCACCAGGGTCTTTTTTCTCTAGCAATGGTTTTTGCACTATGCTTTCAGGATCCTTTAAGGGTCTGCCCCAGCCAGGTAAGCTAACCAGAAGGACTCTGAGCCTTTTATCTCTGCCCTCTTCCCTCAACTTCCTGAAACAAAAGTCTCATCCAGATTAGCCCTTTGGCAACTTGGCTCCCTTCATAAGAGGTAGGAGGTTTGAGAAGACTATAGCTAAAAATGTTTTATAAATCTCTTACAGTAATTCTATATTGTAGTTCTTACGGTCACCTTAAAACTTTAAGGTCACTTCTTAAATCTCAAAGTAGATGGTCTATACTGGTCCACATTTTTAACATATAAAGCATCTATTGTGTTTAATGTATTGGTCGAATAGGACATACTCTTTTCTATTTTGTATATGGACTGTTCAGAGGGTTGCTAAATCTAGACTCCTCACCACTTTCCCCAGTAAAGATGATACTTGAATAATGTCTATTCCAATTGCTTAGAGTTTTTTGGTAAATTTCAGATAACCTGTTTTTTATTAAAACTGTAAAGCTTTTTTATGCCTCAAGTTGAATTTTCTTTTTTTTTTTAAGATTTATTTTATTGATTTTTGACAGAGAGATACAGAGAGAAGGGGGAGGG